>JACEIK010002224.1:68664-143496 GCA_018107945.1 Datura stramonium | reverse complement strand
AACTCTATGTTGCTCCTAGAGAAATTTCAGAATATTTCATTGACCAAACCTAGACTTAATTATTCTCCATCGAAAATGTCTATAACCAACATTTTAGGTAGTTAAGATCACACTAGAAATGGATATTTAGAGGAATGGGTCCAGTCCCTGTGGGTTCGACATTTTGGTTCTTAAAAAGAGCCACTATATTACTTGCACGACCCGTACACTTGCGGACGCACTCGATGCGAAAATAGAGTCGTCAGTATGCTCCAGAGATGGTTGCCGAGCTAAGGGATCAAATGAGTAAGTTTTTGTCGAGGGTCTCAAATTTAGTGGTTATGGAGTGTAGGACCGCTATTCTCATCAGTGACATAGATATCTCTCGACTCATGATTCATGCTTTACAAATCGAGGAGGAGAAGTTGAAGGAGAAGGAGACGGAGACTAAGAGGGCTAGGACAGGACAGTTTGAGTACTCCTAGCAAAAGACTAGTGGTGGACACTACTCGCAGTCTCAGCAGAGGTCTTCAGGCCCAGTCCTATCATCAGCCAGTATCCCATCTAGGCCTAGGGATGATCAGAGAGGTAGAGCATCAGGCTCTAGAAGTTAGAGGAGCGTACTTTCCCAACTTTCCAGATGTGTAGTAGGAACCATCCTAGATGATTCTTCGTTAGCTCAGATGCTTTTTTCGGGTGTGGGAAGCCCGATCAAAGTCTTAAAGGTTGTCCTTTAATCGGGTAGGGTAATGGTGGAGGTCATGTCCCAGACTCCACGTCAGTAGACCACCCATCTCAGTATGGTGCATCCTCTAGTGGCGATGGAGAGCAGCTCCAGAACTGGTTCTATGCACTATCATCCCGCTAGGAGTAGGAGAGCTCACCAGATGTGGTTACAGGTATGTTATGAGCTTTTCATCTTGATGTCTTTTCTTTGTTAGATTCGGGGGCCACATTATCCTTTGTGAATCCTTATGTTGCTATGAGTTTTGGTGTTAGCCCTGAAATCCTCTTAGAACCCTTAGTATCTACTCTTGTCGATGAGTCAGTTATAGCTCGACAAGTATACAGAAATTTCTCTATCACAGATCTCCAAAAAGTCACCTCATACGACTTAGTAAGGTTAGATATGAAAGACTTTAGTGTTATCTTCGGCATCAATTGGTTGTATGCTTTGTATGCTTCAGTCAATTGTAGAACCCAATTGGTAGAGTTTTGATTTTCGAGTGAACCAGTTCTAGAATGTATGGGTTGTTCAGCAGTTCCTGTATATCACTTCGTCTCCTACCTTAAGGCTAGGAAGATGATCTTCAGGGGTTGTGTATACTATTTAGTTCAGGTTAAGGATTTTGGGTCTGAAACCCCGACTCTTAAGTTAGTCCTGATTGTATGTGAATATCAGGAGTTTTTCCCACATGATCTGCTAGGAGTCCCTCCCAAGTAGTAGATTGACTTTGGTATTTCCTTCCTTGTACGCAACCCATATCTATTCCTCCTTACAAAATGGCTCCAACCGAGCTAAAGGAGTTGAAGGAACAGTTTAAGGACCTATTAGATAAGGGTTTCATTAGGCCTAGTAAGTCCTCGTGGGGCGATCCAGTCCTCTTTGTTCGGGAGAAAGATGGTTCTCTCAAGATGTGCATTGATTATCACCAATTGAGCAAGGTCACAATTAACAATAAGTATCCCCTCTCAAAGATTGATGACTTGTTCGACTAGCTTCAGGGTGCTAAGTATTTTTCAAAAATATGCCTTAAATCCGACTATCACTAGCTCAGGATTAGGGAGAGTGACATTCCGATGTCATCCTTCTGAACACAGTATGGTCACTATGAGTTTGTAGTTATGTCTTTTGGACTAACAAATGCTCTTTCTACTTTCATGGATTTGATGAACGGGGTGTTCAAAAAGTACTTGAATATGTTTGTTATTATCTTCATAGATGACATCTTTGTGTATTTTTAGAGTGAGAAAGAGCACGCCGCTCATTTGAGGATTGTATTGCAGACTCTTAAGGACTGTCAGCTATTTCCTAAGTTTAACAATTATGAATTTTGGCTGCAGTCAGTTGCATTTTTTTGCATGTGGTGTCTAGTGAGGGTGTTTAGGTAGTCTCCCAAAAGATAGAGACGGTGAAAAACTGGCCTACAGCTATTTACTACCGGAGGTTCTTAGAGAAATTTTCATCCATTGCTTTATCTTTGACTAAGTTGACTCAGACGAAGGCTAATTTTAGTGGTCCAGTGTTGTGAGAGGAGCTTTTAGGAATTAAAGGCTCAACTTATTTCTCCTCCAATTTTGACCCTTTTAGAGGGCATATATAGTTTTGTGGTATATTGTGACGCCTCTAAGATTAGCCTTGAGTGTGTGTTGATGCAGCATAAGAAGGTTATTGCTTATGCCTTAGGACAGCTTAAGACTCATGGGAAGAATTACCCAACACATGATCTTGAGTTAGCAGTGGTGGTGTTTGCCTTAATGATTTGGAGGCACTATTTTTATGAGGTGTATGTGAACGTGTTCACGAAACACAAGAGCCTTCAATATGTGTTTGCTTAGAAAGACTTGAATTTGTGGCAAAGGAGATGGCTTGATCTTCTCAAAGACTATGACATAAGTGTTTTTTACCGTCCATGCAAGCCAATATAGTGGTGGATGCTCTTAGTAGGTTTTACATGGAGAGTGTGTCCCCTATTGAGGATGGGATGAAAGAATTAGTGAAGGATGTCTATCATCTTACACACTTAGGGGTTTGCTTTACCAATTCAATAGTTGGTGGTTTTATCATGCAGAATAGTGTAGAGTCTTCTTTGGTGTCACAAGTTAAGGCAATGTAAGATAAGGATCTTATCTTTTTAAAGTTGAAGAAAGCAGTCTGAAAGATAAAACTAGACGTTTTCTCCCAAGGGTGAGATGGTATACTCTGATATTAGGGCTGATTGTGCATTTTGGATTACTTAAAAGAGAAGATGTTGAGAGAGGCTCATAGATCCCGATATTCTATCCATCCAGGTTCCACCAAGATGTACCGTGATATACGGGATGTCCATTGGTGGAAGGGCATGAAGAAGGACATTGTAGAGTTTGTGGCTAAGTGTTTGACTTGCCAACAGATGAAGGTTGAGCACTAGAGATCGGGAGATATGCTTCAGGATATCAATATTCCTTCTTGGAAGTGGGAAGAGCTCAATATGGACTTTATCACAGGTTTGCTACGTACGTGCCGACAGAATGTTTCTATATGGGTGATCTTGGACCGGATAACCAAGATAGCACATTTACTACTAGTTAAGACTACAATTCGAACGAGGATTATGCTAGACTTTACTTCGGGAGTTAGCCTGGTTGCATGGAGTTCCATTGTCTATCACTTATGATAGGGGTACTCAGTTCACTTCTCAATATTGGAAGTCATTTTAGAAGGGTCTTGGTATTAAATTCAAGCTTAGCACAACTTTTCACCTACAGATGGATGGTAAGGCCAAGTTGACCATTCATACTCTTGAACACATGTTGAGAGCTTATGCGATTGATTTCAAAGGTAGTTGGGATGACCACTTACCTCTAATCGTGTATGCCTGCGACAGCAGTTACCATTCCAACATCCAAATGGCTCCGTTGAGGATCTTTATGGGCGGAGATGTAGAGCACCTATTAGATGGTTTAAGGTAGGTGAGACTATGTTGCTAGAGCCAGATTTAGTTCATAAGGCTATGGAGAAAGTTCAGCTTATTAGTGAATGGCGGAAAACAACTCAAAGCCATTAGAAATCATATGCGGATGTTAGGAGGAGAGAGCTTGAGTTTGAGGTTGATGATTTGGTATTTCTAAAGTTCCCACCCTTGAAGGGAGTTATGAGATTTGTCAGGAAGGGGAAGCTTAGATCCTAATATGTTGGTCCTTACAAGATTCTAAGGCGGGTTGGCTGCAGAGTTAGATTTACGCATCCAGTTTTCCATGTATCATTGTTGAAGAAGTACCTTTGCAATCAAACCTTAGTTGTATTGGTGAAGAGAACTGGTGTGAAGGTTAGCCTAACTTATGAGGAGGTTCCAGTTGAGATCCTCGTTTGTTAGTTTCGGATGTTGAGAATTAAGGATTTATCTTCGGTGAAGGTTTTGTGGAGAAATCAGCTAGTTGAGGGAGCTACGTTGGAAGCTGAAGCAGATATGATGGATAGATACTCCACCTCTTCCCTTCTATCTCAATTCCAACATGAGGTACTAGTTTCCTCCCTAGTACTCTATTTAGTTTCTTGTCTAGTTCATGTCTTTAAGTTCCTTTCATGTCTTAGTATACATGCATATTACATGATTGCAGTTCAGTATATGTATCTCAGTTCTGGGATTGTAGCTATTTCCCTATCATTTCAGCTTAGTATTTATTCTAGGATGAGTGTCCCAAAGAGGGAGATAATGTAACACTCTAAAAGTCCTTAAGATTGGATCCTAGTCATGAAGTAGAATCCAGCAGATAATGGCATCAGACCATTATATGACCCTCAAGACAGGTCGGTGGAAGAACATATGGGTCGTGGGTTGGCCCGTCTGCTAGAGATTCAGAAAACTATCAAAATTTGCGCCGAACCAACAAATGGATGGACGACCTGTTACTAGATTGTGCTGTTCATATGTTATAATCATTGGAGAAGGTGCAGAGGATGATTCAGAGCAGAAATAGGAAACCACGAGTGGACCAACGAACCGTTGGAAATAACAATGGTTTGTTTAAAGTGTCGTTGAATTTTCCAATTGAAATTTTAATGCGGCGGTTTTGGGGTATTTTAGTAAAATTCTATGATTATAAATCCTTAATGACATGATTTTAGAATTCCTAAAGGGCTGATTAAGGGGTAATACTTAGCCTAAGTCCTTATGCTTTTCAAACACTGTAAGTTGGAAATCATCTCCCAAGGAAAATCTAGGGTTCTTCATCAACTTCTTCTCAAATTCTCTTGGGTCTTCAAATCAAGTCAAGGAACTCCTCAAGCCAGGTATGTAGGGTCATGAATGGGTGATTTCTTCTACCCTCATGCCCAATTTAAACTCATGAACTCACTGTCATGAATTCGAGTCTCCAATCATGATTTTATGAATTTCTAGGATTAGACCCGATTTTGATGAAAATTCTCATGATCTTTTATGAATTAAATTCACTTATGATTCAACCAATAATTCATGATTTAAATTTCATGATCTCTATTAAAAGATCCTAGGAATCTATATTTTCAAGTTATGATGAATTACTCAATTATGCATGAATTTCATGAATCTCAAGCTTATATATCATGACCGGTCTCCGCCAATGTTTTCATGGTTAGATCATGTATGTTATGAAGTTTATGAATATTATGATTTCTCCCATGTAAAACCAAGCATGTTTTATGATTATGGTATGAGCACTATGTATGTTTTGGGAGTAGTCTTTAACACCAAGTAGGCCGAGGTTCAGTGCACACAGGTCTCAGAACTACGTGCCACCGTAGGTATGATAAGGGTCCTCGCAAAAGAGTGTTTCCCCAGCCCGAATGGGCTCATGGGTGATATCACGCCTTTAAGGTTATTACCCCTAGAAAGGTATGAAAACCCTACTAACTAGAGTAACATGATGTCATTACCCGAACATTGGTCAGGATCGAGACACGGGACAAGAAACCCCGAGGGGCTCCAAGTCGACCCATGGCATGAACATAAATCTAACTCAATCATAATTAAGCGGAAGATCATAATAAATAACATAACAGAAGTCTAAGCAAAACATAACATCTCAATATGTACGTGAGTCTGGAGCTGATTACAAACTACACCTGAAGAAGCCTTAAAGACTGATGAGTTGATGGGACAAGACCCCAACTAACTCACTATAGTCTGAAAACTGAAAAAGACGAAATACAACTGATAAGAAGGGCCCTCACAAGATGAGGACTCACCAATTGAGGCTGAGAAATGCTAACTCCGGGAGTCTGACTAGTGGCGGGACTGAGTCTAGATATCGGAACCTGTATCATAAAATAATGTAGCATAGAGTATGCGGTTAGTACGTGGAATGTACCGAGTATGCAAGGTAAGTAAAACCACTAAGTAAGTAAAATCATTCAACTTACATAGTATAAACATAATCAACAGAGGATTCTGAGAGAAGGGCTTGCATGCTATTTTATGAAATCATGATATGAACATATCTGAACATCATAACTGAATCGAATGACCCAAAGCTTAAAAGTGATAACATAAGTAAAGCTGAACATTGGGTCAAATATGCGGAAAACATAATATCATGACTGAAGTACATGCATAACTGAAATCATGAGGAACAATGAGAGACTCATCATATAACCAACATTACCACAATAGAGCTTACGTGGTCCCGACTATCAAACTCAAGTGGACAGAGCCATGCAAAGCTTTGCCAAGGTTAAGGATGCTATCATGAAATTGATATCAAGTGGAAGGCCTCTAAGGGGCTGGGACAAGTGAGGTCCAAAATAATCTGAACGTACCTACCTGGGCACGTAGGTCTGAGGCATAGGTTTGACTGACCCTTAGCCTACACGGTGCTAGACACTACTCCCAAAAATATGCATATGCTCTCCATCATTTTTCAACGAAGTTGACCATCCTCTAATGATGAAGCTGAATAATAACATACATGCATAATCTGAAATCATAACTGTAGGAGCCTTGGCTCAAACCATACCACAAGCTGAAAATAATGGGAGTCTTGACTCAAAAACCATGTGGTAAGCTAATTAACTTGATTTACTTTGACAACATGTGGTAAGCTAATTAACTTGATTTACTCAAAAACAAATAATGGGAGTCTTGACTCAAAAATCATATGGGCTTGCCCAATACTAAAATATGCTTGAATCAACTTGATTTACTTTGTCAACATGAACATAAACACCGGTATTTTGAAATCATACGTTCTTCATAAACATCTCATCATACTTGTACACATATCTCATAGATCTCAACTTTCATGAACATTCATGGATGGGAATCATAATTTAGAAAGCTTTAAAACATAATTTATAATTTAAAACATTGTAAAATCTGCCCATTAATCATAATTCATCATCTAAAATATGCTTAGATCATACCCATGATTGAAACTTAGGAATTCATGCATTAGGTAAAAACCCCATGGTATCATCAATTAGAACATCATGAATTGAGAGAGAATTGAGCATGGGTGTGAACAATTGCACGCATTCATAGGCTTACATACCTGAAGGGATCTAATTTTCATATTTCCTTGATTGCCTAAAGAGAATTGAGGAAGAACTTTGTAGAACTATGCGTTATCATCTAACAAACTTCTAAACTTGCATGCATGAATTAGGATAGGCTTAGAATGACTTATCCCTTCTTAAAACCCTCCATTCTGATATTACAATTACGTAGTTTAGGCTTGAGGAATGTAGGAATTATGGAAAATCCCTTAATAAACTCACAGGCAAAAATAGACTACCAATCCCAATGAGGGACTGGATGAGTCGTTACCTTGGACCATGACTTGTGGTCTGCCAGTCATCTTCTTCACTGGAATCTATCTTCACTAGTCACCTCGAAGGACTTATAGATTGTTACTAGTGACCACGACTTGCGGTCACCTCCCATCACCTTCACTGCCAAAATTCTCCTTGAGGTCACCACGGGGGACACCATGA
Organism: Datura stramonium; assembly: GCA_018107945.1. Lineage (NCBI taxonomy): Eukaryota > Viridiplantae > Streptophyta > Magnoliopsida > Solanales > Solanaceae > Datura > Datura stramonium. The sequence goes on along the minus strand of JACEIK010002224.1, from coordinate 135,845 downwards.
CTCGTGGTGTACCCGAGGAGTCATCGTGATGACCCGTTAGGTGTACTGTCGATTTTCCTCCATGCTTCAACAACCCTTGGCCATGGCTGACATGTCGAGTTGTGATTTTGAACATGACTTGTGGTCATAGTCGTGGTCACCCAAAAACCAAAATTTCCAGAAAAGTCCCAGACTCTCCCCACAGGTCACTTAATGACTCGTGGGGTTCCTGATGGTTCACTAGATGACTCGTCCTGTGACCTGGTATAGAAATATCTATTTTATTTGTTTCAATTCCTGGGTCTGATCTTAGGGCTTTTGGGGTATAAAAATATCTCCCCCTGGTAACATTCATCCTCGAATGTTGAAAATCATACAAAAACACAGAGAAATGGAATCATCATACTCAATTACTAAACATACATGCTGAAAATTGACGAAGTGACCGACTCTGATTTGAACTACATGATTGAACTGAATTCCCGAATCACACATACATTAATTAACATGAAAGAAACTGAGGTACATGAGCTGATCATGAAACTGAATAGAACTAAGGAGGAAACTGATACCTCAAGATGAAACTGAGTCGGAAGGGAATAAATGCGGGTATTTAGCCATCATATCTTCTTCGGCTTCCCATGTAGCTCCCTCAACATGTTGATTCATCGATAAAACCTTAACTGAAGATACTTCTTTATTTCTTAGCTTACGAATCTGATGATCCAGTATCTCCAACGGAACCTCATCATATCTAAGGTTGTCTTTCACACCGACACTATCCATCGGAACGACAAGAGCTGGATCACCCAAACACTTCTTTAGGAGCGATACATGGAAAACTAGATGAACTGAAGCTAACTCTGAGGGAAACTCCCACTCATATGCTACCTTTCCAACCCATTTTACAATCCGGTACGGGCAACCATAACGGGGACTGAGTTTCCCTTTCTTTAGAAACCTCATCACTTCCTTCATGGGAGATACCTTTAGAAACACCCAATCGTCGACTTTAAACTCAAGTTCTCTCCTTCTCACATTCGCATAGGACTTTTCGCGACTCTGAGTTGTTTTCAACCTATGCCTTATGAGCTAAACTTCTCCATGGCTTCATGGACTAAATCTGGACCTATCATCACAACTTCACTGACTTCAAACCAACCAATCAGCGATCTACATCTTCTCCCATACAGAGCCTCAAACGGAGCCATTTGAATGCTGGAATGGTAGTTGTTGTTATATGCAAACTCAATGAGAGAAAAATGATCATCCCAAATCCTTGAAGTCAATCACACACTCTCTAAATATCGCCTTAAGAGTCTGAATAGTCTGTGCTGCCTGACCATCGATTTGCAGTGAAATGCTGTGCTATGCTTGACCTGAGTACCAAGTCCCATTTGAAATTATCTACAAAACTAGGAGGTAAACTAAGTACCTCTATCTGATATGATGGACAATGGAACTCCATGCAACCGAACTAACTCCCGAATGTATAATTTAGCATAATTCTCCGCTTAATTGGCAGTTTTGACTGGTAGAAAATGAGTTGCTTTGGTCAACCTATCCACGACCACCCAAATTGAGTAATAATGTCAACGAGTGTGAGGAAACCTTATGATGAAGTACTTATTAATCTCCTCCCTCTTCCAAGTAGGATTATTGATGTCTTCAAGCACACCTCCCAGTCTTTTATGCTCCACTTTCACCTGTTGACAATTCGGACATTTAGCCACAAATTCTGCAATGTCCTTCTTCATTCCATTCCATCAATAGACTTCTCGTAGGTCAAAATACATCTTTGTGGCACCTGCATGTATAGAGTATCTAGAACCACGAGCCTCATGCAACATCCGATGTCTCCAATCATCAACATTAGAAACACATAAATGACCCTGATATCAAAGCGTACTATCTCCCCCTTTGGACAAGACCTCCACCTTCTAATTCTGAATGGCTTCCTTTAACTTCACTAAGATATGATCCTCTTATTGTCTAGATTTTAAATCAGTCACCAAGGATGATTTTGATCCATTATGAAAAATAACACCACCATCAGTCGAGTCAACCAAATGAACTCCCAATAGTGTAAGCCGATGCACATCCCTCACCAGCTCCTTCCTCCCCTCATCTACATGGGACACACTATTCAAAGAAAGCCTACTAGGAGTGCCTGCTACCACATTAGCCTTGCTCGGATGGTAAAGAATACTTATATCATAATCCTTGAGTTAATCTAAGCACCTCCTTTGATGGAGATACAAATCCTTTTGGGTAAATATGTATTGTAGGCTCTTGTGGTCCGTAAACACATCTACATGGACCCCGTATAAATAGTGTCTCCAAATCTTCAAGGCAAATACTACCGCTGCCAATTCAAGATTATGAGTCGGGTAATTCTTTTCATGAACCTTTAGATGCCTGGAAGAATATGCTATAACCTTACCATGCTGCATTAGTACACAACCACGGCCAATCCTCGAAGCATTAGAATATACCACAAACCTATTGGTACCCTCAGGAAGGGTTAACATTGGTGTTGAGGTGAGTCGAGTCTTCAACTCCTGGAAGCTCCTCTCACAAGCCTCCGACCATTGGAACATCACTTTCTTTAGGTCAATTTGGTCAATGGAACGGAAATAGATGAAAACCCCTCAATAGATCTATGATAATACCCAGCTAAACCCAAGAAACTCCTGATATTTGAAGGATTCACTGGTCTAAGCCAATTCTTCACCGCTTCTATCTTTTAAGAGTCCACTTGTATACCCTCATTCGACACCACATGACCCAAAAATGCGACCGAGTTGAACCAAAACTTGCATTTACTAAAAGTATCATATAATTGGAAACCATTGAGTGTTTGTAGTACCATCCTCAGATGAGTGGCATGCTCCTCCTCTCTCCAAGAGTACATAAGGATGTCATCTATGAACACAACACGAACATATCCAAGTACGACTTGAATACCTTATTCATTAAATCCATAAAGGTTGTAGCAGTATTTGTTAGTCCAAAATACATACCTATAAACTCGTAATGATCATACCGAGTCCTAAAGGCTATCTTCGGGATGTCACACTCCCGAACCCTGAGCTGATGGTATCCGGATCTGAGATCTATCTTCGAAAAGCACTTAGAGCCCTAAAGTTGGTCAAACAAATCATCAATCCTAGGAAGAGGATACCTGTTCTTGATGGTGGTCGTGTTTAATTACCGATAATCAATGCACATACGAAGAGAACCATCTTTCTTTCGGATAAAGAGAACTGGTGCACCCTCTAGAGACTTGCTAGGTCTGATGAAACCCTTGTATAAAAGGTATTTCAACGGATCCTTCAAGTCCTTTAACTAATCTGGGGCCATTCTATAAGGAGGAATAGATATAGGCTTCATATAGGGAAGAAGGTCAATACCAAAATCAATCTCTCGCTCGGGAGGGATTCCCGATAAATCATCTGAAAACACCTTTGGATACTCACATACTATGGGAACTGACTGGATAGTCAGGGTTTCAGATGTAGCATGCTTAACCCTAACTAGATGGTACATGCAACCCTTAAAAATCATCTTTCTAGCCTTAAGGTAGGATACGAAACGACCTACATGCACAACCGAACTACCCTTCCACTCTAAGACTGGCTCACCCAGAAATCTGTACTCTACTACACGGGTTCTAAAATTGACTGAGGCATAGCATGCAGATAACCAGTACATGTCGAGGATAACATCAAAATTGGTCATGGCTAACTCTACTAAATCTGCTAAGTTGAAGGACTGTGATAGCTCAATTTATATACACCTTTCTAGCTATAACTGAATCACCAACTGGAGTAGAGACTGAGAAGGGTTTTGACAAGACTTTGAGACTGACTTTGAAACTACTAGCAACATAGGGAGTCAAAAGGGACAAAGTATCCCCTGGATCTAACATTTCATATACATCAAGATGGAGTACTCGTAACTTACTAGCGACTATATCCGGGGAGACCTCTTGCTCCTGGAGGGATTCTAGGGTATAGAATCTATTTTGGCACTTTTTGCCACCTGTACTAGTAGATGCTCCCTGTTGAGCTGGCGTACTGGTGGAGCTGCTGAACTAGAAGCCGTGCCTCAGCCCCTATCATGACCCTTTATGGCTGCTGGACAATCTCTATGCATATGTCTGGGCTTCCCGTACTCGAAGTAAGCACCTGTACCTGCCAAACACTAACCTGTCTGTCTCCAGCCACATCTGCTACACTCTAGAGTGTTGGTCTCTGCGGGTCTTCTACTTTGACCTCTCAAGCCTGATGCTCGTCCCCTCTGATCGCACCTGGACCTGGATGGCACACTTATAGCTGAAGGTGCTGGGGCTGAAGATCTCTGGTGGGACTACGACGGTGCGCACTAGGTCTCTGCTGGGAGAATCCGAAGCAATCATTCTTGGCCCTCTTGGCCTCTCTCTTCTGCTCACTCACCTATATCGCCTCCGTCTGCTGGGCGTAAAGGACTATCCGAGCAAAGTCAATATCCTGAAGAAGCATTATAGTCCGAAAATCCTTGAACAAGTAGTCTTCTATCCCGTGTAAAAACCTGCTTACATGGGCTCTCTGATCTGCCACCATCTCAAGTGCATACTTGGACAGACAAGTGAACTCCAAGGCATACTCCTGAACAGTCATCTTTCCTTTCTTTAGATTCACAAACTCGGCTGCTTTGATCTTTCTCATCTCCCGAGGGAAGAACTGATCTAGAAAAGCGACATGGAACTCATCCCAACTTATAGGGACTACTATCCTTTCATTGTTTGAACCAAATGTGCGCGATCCCCATCAACTGATATAGGGCTAAATCGGCTCACTCCTCCCCACTCACCCCCATAATCCAGGTGATCTTTTGAATCTCCTCAACGAACTCATATGGATCCTCATCCACCTTCGACCCAACGAACTCATATTCATCCTCAGAAAATCTCTAACCCTTGTCGGCGCCGCATACCTGTTCTGAGGGACATGCGCTACCGCCTGCTGATTGACCTGGAAGGTCAAGGCTTGGGCTATCATCTGAATAGCCGCCATGAACTCTGTGTGGGCTGGTGGGGCCTGTTGATGCCAGTCTCCATTTCCATCCTCGTGGCCATTTTCATTTCCATTTTTCCTTCCGTTAACTCTATAGGGAGGCATTATTTTGCAAACGTGTATAGCACGAGTTAGAAGGATAGAGAGAAATTTCACTGCCCGACATAGATCATGAAAGAAGGGAAGATTTTCTAAATGTCTCATAGCCTCTTCTTCATAAGTGTGGCGCCCTTCATTCCCATGAAAAATACTCTATTTAACATGGATTTCGGACACCCTAGGACACTTCAAAACCTAAGGCTTTGATATCAAAGTTTGTCACGACCCGAACATAGTCCTGAATCGAGAAACGAGACAAGAAACCTTGAGAGGCTCCAAGTCAACCCATGGCATGAACATACATCTAACTCAATAATAATTAAGCGGAAGATCATCATAATAAATATAGCGAAAGTGTAAGAAAACATAACATCTTAATACATACATGAGTCTAGAGATGAATACAAACTTTATCTGAAGAAGCCTCTAACACTGACGAGTTGATGAGACAAGACTCTAACTAACTCACTATAGTTTGAAATTGAAAAGACAAAATACAATTGACAAGAAGGACCCTCGCAAGATGAGGACTCACCAACTGAGGCTGAGAAATGCTAACTCCGGGAGTCTGACTAGTGGCGCGACTAAGTCTGGATAATGGAACCTATATTATAAAATGATACAACATAGAGTATGCGGTCAGTATGAGGAATTTACTGAGTATGCAAAGTAAGTAAAACCACTAAGTAAGTAAAATCATTTAACATACATAGTATAAAACATAATCAAGATAAGATTCTAAGAGTAAGGCTTGCATGTTATTTTCTGAAATCATGATCTAAACATATCTGAACATCATAACTAAATCAAATGACCCAAAGTTGAATATTGATAATCATAAGTAAAACTGAACATTGGGCAAAACCTATTGAAAACATAATATCATGACTGATGTACATGCATAACTAAAATCATGAGGAACAATGAGATATTCGTCATATAACCGACATTACCATGATAGAGCTTACATGGTTTCGACTATCACACTCAATTGGGCAGAGTTGTCCAAAGGTTTTCCAGGGCTAAGGACGCTACCATGACATTGATAACAAGCTGAAGGCCCCTTGGGGAAAAAGGAATCTCACAAGGAAGATCCCAAATAATCTGAACATACCTACGTGGGCGCGTAGTTTTGGGGCATAGGGTTGACTTACCCTTAGCCTATTCGGTGCTAGACACTACTCTAAAAAACATGCATATGCTCTCCAACGTTTTTCAATGAAGATGACCATCATCTAATGACGAAGTTGAATAATAAAATACATGCATAATCTAAAATCATAACATGAGGAGATGAAAATAATGGGAATCTTGACTCCAAAACTATGTGGTAAGCTAATTCATGAAATCATAAAACATACTTGATCATATGGGTTTGCCCAATACTTAAAAATGCTTGAATCAACTTGATTTAATTTAAAAACTTGACCATAAACATGGGTATTTCAAAATCATACTTTCTTCATAATCATCTCATCATACTAGTACACATATCTTATAGATCTCAACTTTCATGAACATTCATGGACGAGCATCATATTTTAGAAAGCTTGAAAACATAAATTATAATTTAAAACATTGTAAAATCTGCTCAATAATCATAATACATCATTTAAAACATGTTTAGATCATACCCATGATTGAAAATTAGGAATTCATGCATTGGGTAAAAACCCCATAAAATCATCAATTAGAACATCATGAATTGAGAGGGAATTGGGAATGGGTGTGGACAATTGAACCTATTCGTAGCCTTACATACCTGAAGGGGTCTAATTTTCACAGTTCCTAGATTTCCCAAAGAGAATTGAGGAAGAACTTTGTAGAACTAGGCTTGATCACCTCTCAAACTTCTAAACTTTCATGCATGAATTAGGGTACGTTTAGAATGACTTAACCCTTCTAAAAACACTCCATTATGATCTTAAAATGATGTATTTTAGGCCTTAGGAATGTAGAAATTATAGAAAAGCTCTTAATAAACTCGCAGGGAAAAACAGACTGCTAGTCCCAACGAGTGACTGGACGAGTCGTTACCTTGGACCACGACTCATGGTTTGCCAGTCCTCGTCTTTACTGGACTCCATCTTTACTGGTCATCAAGAGGGACTTAACGGATCATTATCGTTGACCACAACTCGTGGTTACCTCCCATCACCTTCACTGCCCAAATTCTCTTAGAGGTCGCCATGGGGGACACCACGACTCGTGGTGTACCCGATGAGTTCTGGTGATGACCTGTTAGGTGCACTATCAATTTTTCTCTATAACTCAACAACCCTTAGCGACGGCTGACATGACGAGTCGTGATGCTAACCACGACTCGTCGTCACATCCGTGCTCACCCATAAACCAAAATTTCCAACAAAGTCCCAGACTCTCCCCACAGGTCACTTAACGACTTCTGGGGTTCCTGACGGGTCACTGGATGACTCCTTTTGTGACCTGGTGTAGAAATTTCTATTTTTTCCATGTCAACTCCCGAGTCTAGTTTTAGGAATTTTGGGGTATAACATAAGTTGGGCTCTATGTATGCTCACATAGATTATGTTATTTATGAGAATCTCCCATTATTTGTCATGTTTTATGTTTTTCATGTTCAAGATACACAATATCATATTTTATAGTATTTTTCCCATTGATCAGTTTATGAGCTTTTATATATGATTTAAAACATGTTAAGCCTTGTGATTTTTCTTTCAAACCTTGGGTCATTATGCTCCAATTTATGATGAGCAACTCATGTTTATGACTATCTAATGGTTACGATTTATAGCATGTTATTCTTACTATCATGTTTTACTTATCCTACATACTTAGTACATTAAAGTACTGATCACATACTTTTTCTGCTATATCATCTTATGATAAAGATTCAGGTGAACAATCTCAGCCCCGTTGCTAGATTTTATCCTGCTCCAGCTTTAGCGTAATTTTTGTGAGTCCTCATCATTCGAGGAAGTCAATTTTGATGCATGTTCTTTTTTATGTATTTCAGTTTTCAGACTTAGTGGAGCTAGTTGGGGATGTTTTCCTATTAGCTAACCTTATGAGTAGAGGCTTTCAAACATAATGTATAGATATTCAGTTGTTTGATTTGTAGTCTCCATTTACGTTTTACGATATCTTAGACTTCTGCTTATGTCTTATGTTATGCTTTAATTCCTCTTAGTTTATGCTCTAAATTATGTTATGCATGTACCATTGGTTATCTTGGAGCCATTCGTGGTTCTAGGTCTCATGTTACGTCAGGATCTATGCTCAGGTCGTGACATTCACCCATTGTTATGATTATTTTTTAATTTTAATTCAAAAAACTCTCATAACATGGCCTATTTTATTTGAACATTTTAATTTAAAAATTTAGAGTTTTGGATAAGAGTTCAAGTTAAATTCTTAAGAAGGTGTTAGACTCTGAAGAAAATTCAAAAAGCATGATGCTCGATGAATTTAAACAATTGTGGTAAATATCCATCTTTTTTGACAAGGGGGTTTGAAAATGATTTTGTATCAAATCACTTTTAGCACCTTAAGTATTTCATTACCCCAATTTGTGAATTTAACTTTATAATTTTCGACTAGTTGCAGAAATAAGTATTTCTTAAATTACTCGATATACATGTGAAATTAGATTTGCTAATTCAACATCCAACCCATAGGTTAAATAACTTCACTTAATAACTAAAAGACATGAGTCAATCTTTAGGTATTACGTATGTCTTGGGCCTTTTGGGTCTCAATTGCTTAAAATAAATGTTTGGATCAAGAAAATGCATTTGAGCTTTGATATGCAATTTTTAAAAAAATATTTTCAATAGCATGTCTCATTTGGAGAATTTTAGTAACTTGAAATGCCAAATATTTTTTTGTTGCACAAATAAATAATTTAATTTAATTTGACTCAAAACAATCACCATAGGGGTGGGGGACAATTAATTTGTGCCCTCAGCTTTGCAGAATCATTTGAATTCAAATAAAGAAAAAGTAAAGGTACAATGTTAGGAATAATTTATTCATATTCACAATGTAAAGTAAGCTAAACTTAAATAAGAGAATTTCAAAGTTTGGGCTATAAGGTCCATATCTGCTTCCTTGCCTACTGCTACGATATGTTGTTGTTGTTTTCATTCTTATTACGCTAAAGAATCATAGAAATTCTGCCTTCTATAATACCCTGTAAATCCGGAAGGTGTTCTGTAGCGCGAGGATGGTAATTGAAACCTTTTTCCCCAGTGCAGAAGTGGTTGGGAGATGGAAATGTTAAGCTTAGTGCTTCAACAGAAGTCACTGCATAAGAAGATGTAGAAGGAAAGATGGATTGTCCCTTAGATCGTTGATTAGAATGGAAGGAATTGGAGTTTCTAGAAGAAAAGTATGGAAGACGGAGTATGGACCGTCTTTTGGAAAGACCTATCCCTTCAACCATCGATAAAAGGGGAGATAATTGGGGTTTTTGGTTTTGGAAGGATGGTGGAAGAGACAGACCTTCCTTTGAGAAGATGACCCATCAATTGGTTCGCCCCTTAAGTTTGGGGTTCTTCCTGCAGTAAAGGACAAATCAAGAGATAGATCGTTCTTTGAGAAGATGATCCGTCCCTGCAACCCCAGGTTACATCAACTAAATTTTAGCCCTCGATCCTAGCGCAATTTTTTCTTCAACTTCACATCTAAGACAGGACTCCCAAGCTCAAGGTAAGTCTTCTACTCATCTCCCATGGTTTTTCCATGCATGCAAGCTTAATTAGTAAACCCTGGCTTCTTCTCTATTAGGGTTTAAAGGAAGATAAGGACTCACCCCTTCTAGCTGATCAAATACAGAATGTTTCTAAATATGACCTGAGTTTGAGTACCTGGATCTATATCATGAAATGATATATCATAGAGTATGCGGTCAGTACTTTGAATGTGCTGAGTATGTAAGATAGGTAAAACATGCTTAATCAAATGTTAGTTGAAATCATGCATATAAATCAAATAGAGTATGAGAGTAAGGATGCATACTAAAAGCCATATCTGAGATATACATAATCATAAACTTGTTGTCATAATTGAACATAGTGACCCGAGATTTAAAAATAGAAATCATATGACTTGTCATATCTAAAATAATAAATAAAAGCTCATAAATTTATCATTGGGTCAAACCTACTGTATAACATAATATCATAGTCATGAACATGAGTAACTGAAATCATGAGGAGCAATGGGAGACTCTTCATAATCTACACAATCATGATATAGCTTACATGATGCCCCAACTATCTTATCAAGTGGGCACAGCCGTCTCAAGCTTTTCAAGGCAAGGGATAATGACATGGCGTGATATCACTCATGACATTGGGCGACAATCTCCAATAACGACGACCCCGACATGTGCCCGTTGAGGCAAGAGAGACTCTCAAATAACGAGGATCCCATATTCCTCGGGCTAAGGGAAACAATCTCTAATATCGAAGATCCCTTATCCTACGGTGGCATATAGTTTTGAGACTCGGGGTTCGCTTGAACCCCTGGCCTACTTGGTGATAGACAGTACTCTAAAAAAGATGCACATTGATTGTAGTATAATCATGAAACATACTTGAAGTACACTGGTTAGTAAAAATCATAAGATACATGAACATGCTTGAAATACGTAAACTATCCATAAAGGTGGCTCGTGAGTCGGCCATGAACATAGACATGATACTTGTAAAAGCTATGCATACTTGAGAAGGTCCTCATGCCTGAAAATCATCAAATCATAAGTTGATAGTTCATAAAATTCATGCATACTAGATAACTCGTCATGGATCATAAGATTGAATTTTCATAAAATATGTATAATAGGGTGTAATTTCTAATAGCTTAAAACATGAATTTAATTGATCGTCAAATTTTCCCATTAGACATGAATCCTACATTTTAACATGAGGGACTTAGACCTATAGACATAACATAGATAATTTCATAGAATCAGGTTAAAAGCCTAGAAGTTCATAAAATCATACTTAAAACATGGAATTAATAGATGTATGAGGGATTTGATAAGGGACATGCAATTATAATCGTAGGATCATAAAATGTCTCATGAAGAAATTGATTTCATAAAAGATCATGAAGAATTTATCCACTAGAAGCTTAAACCTAGTATTATGAAAAATTAGGGCATGAGAAGTGAGAATCATGAATACAAATTTAAAATGACATGAGAGTAGAAGAAACCCCTCACTCATAGACCTACATACTTGGGTTGATGATCCCTTGACTTTTCTTGAAAAACAAAAGAAGATTTGAAGAGGTTTGAATAAGAACCCTAGCTCCTTTCGTGGGAGAAAAGCCAACTTTCAATATTTTGGAGAAGGTGAGGATTTAGGCTAGGCTAATCCCCTTAATCTGACCTTAAGGAAGCACAAAATGAGATCATTTAGGAGTTAGAAGCATAGGATTTTACCGAAATGCCTCCAGACTACTAAATTAAAGCCTAAAACTTGTAGTTACAACGACTAACAAGAGGGGCCGTTGTTCACCCGTATTGAGGGTCATCCAATGCCTATTGCTGCTTCACTAAATTGCTCATCACTTTTTATGCTGAACTCTGATTGGAACAAGGTTAGATGTATTGAAAAGAACACTCAAAGGGCTTCAACTTTATGTGTTTAATCACCCAAAAACACTTTGTAAAATAGGATATATGGTCATCTAAAATTGACCCTTGTAAGAACTTATTCAAAAACTCAATCTCTAAGAAGGCTTCAACCTTAACTTTGTATTGGAGATTCCTTATGTCACAACCCGAACATATGCCTGGATCAAGACACTGGACAAGAAACCCTGAGAGGCTCAAAGTCCATCCATGGAATGAACATAGCATCGAACTCAACATAATAAAATGAAAGATCAACACAATCAACATAGCGGAAATCTTCTTACATATATTTTTACCTAGCTAGTACTGTATCAACAACTTCAAACTGATTTCTACATAACATATGAATGCCTCTAACATAACAGAGAAGCTGATGGGACAACACCCCTAACTAGCTCAGCAAAGTCTGAAACAGAAAGAAACATAACAACTATAAATAGCTAAATGTCCTTGGATAATGAAGACTCACCAACACCAACTAGACAGGTCAGAGAGGGAAGCAGGGGCTAATGATGCTGCTAAGACTGATCCCTCGGACCTGTATCAAGAAATGATATAGCATAGAGTATGAGGTTAGTACTTGGAAGGTACTGAGTATGTAAGTTAAGAAAAATAAAACAATTGAAGTACATAAGAGTTCATAAAAGTAGGACAACACAATCATAATGTAAATATCATAAAGTAACATAAAGGATCAAGGTTTTCAAAACATTCATAAATTAGTCATAATCATGAGAATACGAGAAAAGTTTCATTAAAAATGACTAGAGCCAAGGTAACATAAACAGTATGATGCAGAAATCATGAGGAATAATAGGAGATTCTTATAACCGACATACCCCATATAAGCACACATGGAACCCGACCTATAAACCCCTAGTCGGGAGGGTGTTCGTACCTTGCCAAGGGTAGAACCATGAAAAGAGGCGTGATATCACTCATGAAAGGCCCATTCATGCAAAAAAGGACAGTCTCAAGGGAGGTCCCATCATGGCTACATTGGTGCATTGTTCTGAGACTCAGGGTATGCTTGGACCTCGGGTCTACTCGGTGTTACATAGTATATACAAAATATATTAGTGCTCATATGATAAAAGGAAAAACATACATGAGATTCATGGGCTAGTTAAATCATAATAATCATAACCATGCTTGAAATACGTGAACTAGCCATTAGTCGGCCATAATCATAAATCCATGAATCATGAGATTCATGCATACTTTTAAAACATGTATATGCTTGATATTTCATAAATCCATAACAAGTAATTTAGAGAAATCATATCATAAGGCATAAATCATAATTGGGCTAATTTAGATCAAGATNAATTGGGCTAATTTAGATCAAGATCATAATGAACTCATAACTTTACTTTTCATAGGAACATATATAATTGGGCATAATTTAATAAAAATTTGAAACTATAATTTAATAATCAATATAGTCATAAATTCTGCCCATAGATTGTACAATATGATTTAATACATGAAATGGATTGACCCATCCCTATATCATAAAAAATTTCATAATAATTGGAATAAACCCCATAGATCATGAAGCTTGAATCTAGAATTAAAAATTCGTGGAAATTTAGAAGTGTTTTGAGCATGACAGTTAAAGGAACCCTCATTTATAGCCTCACATACCTGGGTAAATTGATTTTACTTTCTTCTGTGAACACACAAAGGAAATTGAAGGAGAATTGATGAATTATAGCCTTGATCACCCCTAAGAACCTTCTAGTCCTGCATGCATGGTGGCGAGTGATTTAGAATGACTTATCCCTTCCTATAACATACTATTATGAGCTTAAAATGACATTGTATAGGCCATACAAATATAGGAATTACGGAAAACCCCTTAATAAATTCGCAAGAAATTGCCCACTACCTGTCCCAACGAGGGACTGAACGAGTCATGCCTACTGTCCACGACTCGTGGTCACCTCTCATTACCTACATTACCATTTTTCATCTAAGGGTCACCACGAGGGACACCATAACTCATGGTGACCAACCCGTTGCCAACACTGTTGAATTTCCTCATCCTTCAGATAATCGTTGACTACGGGTGACCTAATGGATCGTGGTGCTGACCACGACTCGTGGACACATATGTGGTCACCCAAAAACATAAAATTTCCAATAATAGTTGAGCCCCTCCCCACAATTCACTTAACGATTCGTGGTGCTCATGACTGGTCACTAGATGACTCATCCTGTGACCTGGTGTAGAAAATCTTATTTTCTCCATTTCAACTCCAATGTTTGATCTTAGGATTTTCAGGGTATTACGATATCCCCCTTTGGGAACATTTGTCCTCGAATGTGGGAAAACATACTGAAAAGAAAAGAAATGCAATCATCATACTCAAATACTAAACATATATGCTGAAAACTGACAGAGTGACTGACTCTGAATTGAACTACATGGCTGAACTTAATTCCTAAATCATACACATTCAATAACATGAAAGAAAGTGGGGTACATGAGCTAAACATGAAACTGAATAGAGTATTAAGTGGGAACTGATACCTCAACCTGAAACTGAGCCGGAAGGGAATAGATGCAGGTATTTTAGCTATCATATCTCCTTTGGCTTCCCATATAGCTACTTCAACATGTTGATTCCTCCATAAAATTCTGACTGAAGCTACTTCCTTATTCCTTAGCTTTCGAACCTGACAATCTAGTATTTCCACTGGAACCTCTTTATAGCTAAGGTTATCTTTCACCCCCACACTCTCTACTAGGACCACTAGAGTTGGATCATCCAAACACTTGCTCAAGAGAGATACATAGAAAACTAGATTAATTGAATCTAATTCGGAGGGAAACTATGATTCATATGCTACCTTGCCAACCCTTTTCAAAATTCTGTATTGTCCAACATAATGAGGAATGAGTTTTCCTTTCCTTCTAAACCTCAATACTCCCTTCATGGGAGATACCTTCAAAAATACCTAATCATCAACTTCAAACTCTAGCTCCCTCCTCCTAACATCCGTATAGGATTTTTGGTGACTCTGAGCTATTTTTAACCTATCCCTTATAAGATGAACCTTCTCCATAGCCTCGTGGACTAAATCTGGACCTATCAATGTAGCTTTATGGACCTCAAACCAACCAATAGGTGATCTACATCTCCACCCATAGAGAGCCTCAAATTGAGCCATCTGAATGATGGAATGTTAGTTGTTGTTATATGCAAACTCAATCAGAGGCAAATGATCATCCCAACTACCCTTGAAGTCAATCACACACGCTCTCAACATGTCCTCGAGAGTCTGAATAGTCTACTCCGCTTGAACATCTATTTGTGGGTGAAATTCTATGCTAAGCTTGACCTAAGTACCAAGTCCCTTTTGAAACGATCTCCAAACCAGGGAAGTAAATTGAGTACCTCTATCCGATATGATGGACAATGGAACTTGATGAAACCAAACTAACTCCCGAATGTATAGTTTATCATAATCCTCTGTTGAATCAATGGTTTTGACTGGTAGGATATAAGCTGCTTTAGTCAACCTGTCCCCAACCACTCAAATGGAGTCATACTGTCGATGAGTGTAATGAAACCCTGTGATGAAGTCCATATTGATCTCCTCCCACTTATAAGTAGGAATACTGATGTGTTGAAGTACACCTCCTGGTATCTGGTGCTCAACTTTTACTTGCTGACAATTCGGACACTTAGCCACAAACTCTGCTATGTCCTTCTTCATGTTGTTCCACCAATACACTTCCCACAGGTCATGGTATATCCTTGTTTCACCTGGATGTATAGAGTATTTGGACCCATGAGCCGCATGCAACATTCGATCTCTCAAATCATCAACATTTCATACATACAAACGACCCTGATATCGGAGCACACCATCTCCCACTTTGGAGAAAACCTTGACTTTTTTATTTTGAACCGCTTCCTTAATCTTCACCAAAATAGGATCCTTGTTTTGTCTAGCCATAACATCGATCATCAAAGATGATTCTGATCCATTCTGAATGATGACACCACCATTCGTAGAATGAACTAGACTAACTCTGTAGTGCCCCAAAAACCCTAAGATCAAACCTGGGAGTTGAAATGGAGAAAATAATATTTTCTGCACTAGGTCATAGGACGAGTTGTCTAGTGACCCATCAGGATGACCAAGAGTCGTTAAGTGACGCATGGTGAGGGGTTTGAATTAGTTGAAAATTTTCAAGTTTGGGGTGACCGCGAGTGTGACCACAAGTTGTGGTCAAACCCACGATCCGTTAGGTTACTCGTGGTCAAGGATGGTCTAAGGAAGAAGAAAAGCTAGCAGTATTGGCGAAGGGTCATCACCACGACTCGTTTGATGCACCGCGAGTTGTGATGTCGCCCATGATGACTTCTAGGTGAGTTTTGGCAGTGTACTTGATGAACGTAGACCATGAGTCATAGCCAGGGATGACAACTGGCCCAGTCCCTCATTGGGACTGGCAGGCTGTTTTCCTCTGCAAGTTTATTAAGGATTTCTCCATAATTCCTATGTTCCTAAAGCCTTAGCTACATTGTTTTAAGCCAAGAATAGATTATATTAAGATGGAACTCATGAATGCATGTTTGAGGATTTAGAGAGTAATTAAGGATAGTTCATCAAGGTTCTTCCTCATTTCTTCATTAATTTCCTTATGATGATCAAGGAAGAGAGTAGAATCAACTTACCCAGGTATGTGAGGCTATGAATGAGAGTCCCTTTCACTCTCATGCCCTAAACTCTTCTCAAATTTCATGAATTCCAATTCTAAAAGTCAAGTTTAATGATTCATGAGGTTTATGTTAATTCTTGTGAAATTTGATTCGATCTATCGATGGGTCAATATCCTACATGTATTAAATCATATTTTATGATCTATGGGCAGATTTTATGACTATTTTGAATATAAAGTGATAGATTTGAGTTTAAATCCAATTATGCCCAATTATGCATGTTTTTATGAAAAGTTAAGTTATGATTTCTCTACGATCTTGATCTAAATTATCCAACTATGATATATGCTTTATGATATAATTTCTCTCAAGTACTTATCATGTATATATGAGATATCAAGGATATACTTGTTTTACAAGTATGCATGAATTTCATGATTTATGGAGTTATGATTATGGCTGACTCACAGGCCTTATTTCATGTCTAGTTCACCTATTTCAAGCATGCTTATGATTATGATGATTTAACTAGCCCATGAATCTCATGTATGTTTTCCTATTATCTTATGAGCACTATATATATTTTGGGAGTAGTATTTAAACCGACTAGGCCCAGGGTCCAAGCATACCCCGAGTCTCAAAACTACATGCCAATATAGCCATGATGGGACCTCCTTAGCCACTATCCCTTTTTGCTCGAATGGGCCTTTCATGAGTGATTTTACGCCTCTTTTCATGGTTCTACCCTTGCTAAAGTATGAACTCCCTCCCCACTAGGGGTTTACAGGTCGGGCTCCTTGTGTGCTCTTATGGGGTATGCCGGTTATAAGAATCTCCAATGATTTCTTATGATTTATGTATGGTTATGATCATATAATTTGTCTAAAGTCATGTTTAATAAAGCTTTTCTCTTATGATTATGATTATGATTGATTTACGAATATTTTTGAAAACCTTAAGCCCTTATATTTATAATATGATATTTTACATTATGATTATTTGTCCTACTCTTAAGAATTCTTATGTATTTTAACTATCCATTTTACTTCTTATACTCGGTATATTTCAAGTACGGATCGCATACTCTATGTTGTATCATTTTATGATACAGGCTCGATATCTAGACTCAGTTTTGCTGATAGCCAGACTCTTTCTCGCCGATAGCCAGACTCCATCTCACCGATAGCTAGACTCTCAGCTTTAGTACTTCCCCCATTCGAGCTAATGAGTCCACATCTTGTGAGGGCCCTATTTATCACTTGTGTTTTGTCTTTAAGTTTTCAGACTATAGTGAGTTAGTTAGGCTCTTGTCACATCAACTCATTAATGTTAGAGGCTTTTTCGGACATAGTTATATTTTTAGCTTTAGACTTATGTATGTACTCTGATGTTATATGAGGTTTAGACTTCCGCTATGTTATTATGACGATCTTCCGCTTATCTATGATTGAGTTAGATGTATGTTCATGCCATGGGTCGACTTGGAGCCTCTCGGGGTTTCTTGTCTTGTGTCTCGATTCGAGCCTATGTTCGGGTCGCGAAAAACTTGGTATCAGAGCATTAGGTTTTGAAGTATCCTAGGGTGTCTGAAAGCCACATTAAGTAGATTCTTTTTCATGGGTGTGAAGCGCCCCACACTTATGACGAAGAGTCTATGAGACGTTCAGGAAATGTCCCCTTCATTCATGATCTATGTAGTGCGGTGAAGTGTCTCCCTATCCTTCTAACTAGTCCTATTCATGTTTGCAGAATCATGCCTCCTCGTAGAGTTAATGGAAGAAGAAATGGAAATGAAAATGGCCACGAGGGTGGCAATGGAGACGGGAATCAATAGGCCCCACCAATCCATGAGGAGCATATACTCGAGTCGGTTGCCTAAGCGGAGTTCAGGACAGCCATTCAGATGTTAGCAAAGGCCTCGACTGCCTAGGTTAATCAACAGGAGGTAGCGCATGTCCCTTAGAACAGGAATGTGGCAGTGGCGAGAGTTAGAGGTTTTTGAGGATGAACCCTCCCGAGTTCCTTGGATTGAAGGTGGACGAGGATCCATATGAGTTTATCAATGAGATTATGAAGAGCACCTAGATTATGGGGGTGACTGGGGAGAAGTGCGCCGATTTGGCCTTATATCAGTTAAAGGGGGCCGCGCAGATCTGTTTTCAAGCGGTGGGAACATAGCCGGATAGTGGGACATGGTCCCATCAGTTGGGAGGAGTTTTATACTGCATTTCTAGAGCGGTTCTTCCCTCGTGAGATAAGGGAGATTAAAGAAGCGGAGTTCATGAACCTGAAGCAGGGTAACATGACAGTCCAAGAGTATGCTTTGGAGTTAACTCGTTTGTCTAATTGTGCCCCAAATCTAGTGGCTGATTAGAGAGCTTGGATGAGCAGGTTTGTGAATGGAGTGGCAGACTACCTGGACAAGGATTGTAGGATCGCAATGCTTCATCAGGATATTGATTCTCCCTGGATATTTTTGCACACCTAGTAGATGGAGGTGGTGCATTTGTGGGAGAGAGGCCAAGAGGGCCAGGACGGATACCATTGGGTTCACTCATCAGCGATCCAGTGGTGGTCACCGCCCTTAGTTTCAGCAAAGGTCATTAGCCCCAACACAATTATTAGCTAGTGTCCCGTCCCGACCCAGATGTGATTAGATGGGTAAAGCGTTAGGATCGAGGGGCCAGGGAAGAATTTCAGGAGATCACACACTTCCATCTTGTGCGAAGTGTGGCAAGAACCACCCTGGGAGGTGTTTAGTAGGCTCTGATGCTTGCTTCGAGTGTGGAAAACCCGGACACAAGCTCAGGGATTTCCCTAAAACTAGATCAGGTGATGGTGGAGCTCGTATCCCAACCGCTAGTTCAGCAGCTCCAGCAGCACGTCCATTCCAGCGGGGTGCTTCTACTAGTTCAGTTGGCGGCTAGTGGCAGAACAGATTCTATGCCCTTTCACCTCGATAGGAGCAGGAGACTTCCGCAGATGTGGTTACTGGTATGTTATGAGTATTCCATCTTAATTTATATGCATTATCAGATCTGGGGGCTACCTTGTCTTTTGTGACGCCCTATGTTACTAGTAGTTTTTGAGTCAGTCCCAAAATCTTGTCAGAACCCTTCTCATTCTCTACTCTAGTTGGTGAATTAGTTATAGCTAGATGGGTGCATAGAAATTGCCCTGTCACAGTTCTTCAGAATGTCACCTTAGCAGATTTAGTAGAGTTATCCATGACCGATTTTGATGTTATTCTTGGCATGGATTAGATGTTCGCATTCTATGCCTCAGTCAATTGTAGAACCTAGGTAGTAGAGTTCAGATTTCTAGTTGAGCCAGTCTTAGAGTGGAAGGGTAGTTTAGTTGTGCCTATAGGTCATTTCATTTTCTGCCTTAAGGCCAGAAAGATGATTTCAAAGGGTTGCGTGTACAATCTAGTTAGGGTTAAGGATGTTATGTCCGGGACCCCACTGTCCAGTCAGTTCTAGTAGTACGTGAGTACCCAGAAGTCTTATCAGATGATCTACCAGGAATCCCTCCCGAGCGGGAGATCAATTTTTGTATTGACCTTCTTCCCGATACACAACCTATATTTATTCCTCCTTACATAATGGCTCCAGCTGAGTTAAAGTAGTTGAAAGAGTAGTTGAAAGACCTTTTAGACAAGGGTTTCATTAGACCTAGCAAATCCCCGTGGGGTGCACCAGTTCTCTTTGTCCGCAAGAAGGATGGTTCTCTTTGTATGTGCATTGATTATCAATAATTGAACAAAGTTACCATCTAAAACAGGTATCCTCTTCCTTGGATTGATGATTTTTTTTTGACTAGCTTCAGGTTGCGAAATGCTTTTCAAAGGTAGATCTCAAATCGAGATACCATTAGCTCAGGGTTCGGGAGAGTGACATCCCAAAGACATCCTTCAAGACTCGGTATAGTCACTATGAGTTTGTAGTTATATCTTTTGGACTAACGAATGCTCTTGTAGCTCTTATGGATTTGATGAATAGAGTGTTCAAACCATAGTTGGATATGTTTGTGGATGATATCCTTATATACTCTCGAAGCGAGGAAGAGCATGCTACTCATTTGAGGGTAGTGCTACAGACTATTAAGGATCACCAGTTGTATGCAAATTTAATAAATGCGAGTTTTGGTTGAATTCAGTGGAATTTTTGGGCCATGTGGTGTCAAGTGAGGGTGTGCAGGTGGACTCTCAAAAGATAGAAGTGGTGAAGAATTGGCCTAGACCAGTGAGTCTTTCGGATATCAGGAGTTTCTTGGGTTTGTCTTGTTACTATCGGAGGTTTGTTGAGGGGTTTTCATCTATTGCAGCACCGTTGAGAAAACTGACACAAAAGAAAGTGAAGTTCCAATGGTCGGAGGCTTCTGAGAGGAGCTTTCAGGAGTTGAAGACTCAACTCACCTCAACACCAGTGTTAACCTTACCTGAGGGAACTGATTGGTTTGTGGTATATGATGATGCTTCGAGGATCGGCGTTGGTTGTCTATTGAGGCAACATGGTAAGGTTATAGCATATTCTTCCAGGAAGTTGAAGGTCCATGAAAAGAATTACCCAACTCATGATCTCAAATTGGCGGCCTAGTGTCTTCCTTGAAGATTTGGAGACACTATTTCTATGGGGTCTAAGTACATGTGTTTACAGACCACAAAAGCCTCTAATATGTGTTTACCCAAAATGATCTAAATCTGTGTAAAAGAAGGTGGTTGGAGCTACTCAAGGAATATGATATGAGTGTCCTTTACCATCCGGGTAAGGCTAATGTAGTAGCAAAGTCACTTAGTAGGCTTTCTATGCAGAGTGTGACCCACGTATATGGGGGGGAAGGAGCTGGTAAAGGATGTTCATCGGCTTGCACGGTTGGGAGTTTGTTTGGTTGACTCGACCAATGGTAGTGTTATTGTGCAGAATGAGTCAGAATTATCCTTGGTTACTGATGTAAAATCTAGACAAGAAGAGGATCCTATCTTGGTGAAGTTAAAGGAAGCCAGTTAGAATCAGAAGTTAGAGGTCTTTTCCAAAGGGGGAGATAGTGTGCTTCAATATCAGGGTCTCTTGTATGTACCGAATGTTGATGATTTGAGAGATTGGATGTTGCACGAGGCTCGTGGTTTCAGGTATTCCATACATCCAGGTTCCACTAAGATGTATCGTGGCCTACAGAAATTCTATGGGTTGAATGACATGAAAAAGGACATAGCTGGGTTTGTGGCTAAGTGTCCAAATTGTCAACAAGTGAATGTTGAGCATCAAAGACCAGGAGGTGTGCTTCAAGACATCAGTATCCCTACTTGAAAGTGGAAGGATATCAATATGGACTTCATCACAGGGTTGCCTCACGCTCGTCGATAGTCTGACTCCATTTGGGTGGTTGTGGGAAGGTTGACCAAAGCAGCTCATTTTCTACTGGTCAAATCCACTAATTCAATGGAGGATTATGCTAGATTATACATTCGGGAGTTAGTCCGGTTGCATGGATTGCCATTGTCCATCATATCAGAAAAAAGTACTCACTTTATCTCCCAGTTTTGGAGATAGTTTCAAAAGGGACTTAGTACTCAGGTCAAGCTCAGTACAGCATTTCAGTCACAAAATGGATGGTCAGGTGGAGTGGACTATTCAGACTCTTAAGGACATGTTGAGAGCATGTGTGATTAACTTCAAGGATAGTTGGGATGATCATTTACCTCTCATTGAGTTTGCATAAAACAACATCTACCATGCCAACATTCATATGGCTCCATTTGAGGCTCTCTATGGGCAGAGGTGTAGGTCGCCTATTGGTTGGTTTGAAGTCGATGAAGCTGTGATGATAGGACTGGATTCAGTCCATGAGGCTACTGAGAAAGTTCAGCTCATAAGGGACACATTGGAAACAACTCAAAGTCACCAAAAGTCCTATATGGATGTGAGAAGGATAGAACTTGAGATCGAAGTCGACGATTGGGTGTTTCTAAAGGTGTCTCCCGTGAAGGAAGTGATGAGGTTTGGAAAGAAAGGGAATCGCATTCCTCGTTATGCTGGCCCATACCAGATTGTGAAATGGGTTGGCAATGTAACATATGAACTGGAGTTGTCGTTAGAACTAGCTTCAATACATCCAGTTTTCCATGTATTTCTATTAAGGAAGTGTTTGGATGATCCATCTCTAGTTGTTCCGGTGGACAGTGTTGGTGTGAAAGACAGCCTTAGTTATTAAGAGGTTCCGGTGGAGGTATTGGGTCGGAAGGTTCGTAAGCTAAGCAACAAAGAAGTAGCTTCAGATAAGGTTTTATAGAGGAATCAACATGTTGATGGAGCTATGTGGGAAGCCGAAGAAGATATGATGGCTAAATACCCACATCTATTCCCTTTCGGCTCAATTCCAACTTGAGGTATCAATTTCCTCCTTAATACCCTATTTAGTTCATTTTCAGCTCATGTACCCAGTTTCTATCTTATAAATGAATGTATGTGTGATTCAGGAATTCAGTTCAGTCATGTAGTTCAAATCGGAGTCAGTCACTCTGTCAGTTTTCAGCATGTATGTTTAGTATTGGAGTATGATGATTGCATTTCTCTGCGTTTTAGTATGTTGTCTAACATTCGAGGATGAATGTTCCCAAGGGGAAATATTGTAATTCCCCATAAACCCTAAGATCAGATTCAGGAGTTGAAATAGAGAAAACAATATTTTCTGCACCAGGTCATAGGATGAGTCATCCAGTGACCCTTCAGGATAACCACGAGTCGTTAAGTGACTTGTGGTGAGGAGTTTGACTTATTTAAAAATTTTCAAGTTTGGGGTGACCACGGGTGTGACCATGAATCATGATCAACCCACAATCCGTTAGGTCACCTGTGGTAAAGGATGGTCGAAAGAAGAAGAGAAGTTGGCAGTGTTGGCGACGGGTCATCACCACAACTTGTTGGGTGCAGCACGAGTTGTGATGTCCCCCGTGATGACTCCTAGGTGATTTTGGAAGTGTACTTGACGAACGCAAACCATGAGTCATTGCCAGGGACGACGACTCGTCCAGTCCCTCATTGGGACTAGTAGTCTGTCTTTCCGTGCAAGTTTATTAAGGACTTTTTCATAATTCATATGTTCCTAAAGCCTAAATTAAGTCTTTTTAAGCCCAGAATAGAGGGTATTAAGATGGGTTAATTCATTCTAGCCTATTGAAAACACTTGCATGCAAGTTTGAGGGTTAAGAGAGTGATCAAGCATAGTTCATCAAGGTTCTTCCTCAATTCTTCGTCAATTTTCTTTGGGTGATCTAGGAAGAGAGTAGAATCTATTTACCCAAGTATGTGAGGTTATGAATGAGAGTTCCTTTCACTCGACTGCCCTAAACACTTCTCAAATTTCATGAATTCCAATTCTAAAAGTCAAGTTTCATTATCCATGAGGTTTATGTTAATTCTTGTGAAATTCGATATGATCTATCGATAGGTCAATCTCCTTCATATATTAAATCATATTTTATGATATACAGGCATATTTTATGACTATTTTGAATATAAATTTATAGATTTGAGTTTAAATCCAATTATGCCCAATTATGAGTATTTTTATGAAAACTTAAGTTATGATTTTGCTATGATCTTGATCTAAATTAGCCCAACTATGATCTATGCTTTATGATATGAGTTCTCTCAAATACATATCATGGATTTATGAGATATCAAGTACAAACATGTTTTAAAAGTATGCATGAATTTCATGATTTATGGATTTATGATTATGGCCAACTCACTGGCCTTATGTCATGGCTAGTTCATGTATTTCAAGCATGCTTATGATTATGCTTGTTTAACTAGCCCATGAATCTCATGTATGTTTCCCTATTATCCTATGAGCACTATATATATTTTTGGAGTAGTATTTTACACGGAGAAGGACAGGGGTCCAAGTATATCCCGAGTCTCAAAACTATGATCCAACGTAGCCATGATGGGACCTCCTTTGCGAATGTCCCTTTTTGCCCGAATGGGACTTTCACAAGTGATATCACGCCTCTGTTCATGGTTCTACCCTTGGCAAGGCATGAACGCCCTCCCGAATAGGGTTTTACAGGTCGGGCTCCATGTGTGCTCATATGTGGTATGTCGGTTATAAGAATATCCCACTGTTCCTCATGATTTATGCATGGTGATGATCATATACTTTGGCTCAAGTCATGTTTAATAAATCTTTTCACTTATGATTATGATTATGATTGATTTACGAATGTTTTGGAAAACCTTGAGCCCTTATGTTTACATTATGATATTACGTTATGATCATGTTGTCCTACTCTTATGAAGTCTTATGTATTTTAAATGTCCATTTTACCTACCTTGCATATTTAGTACATTTCAAGTACTGACCACATACTCTATGTTGTATCATTTTATGATACAGGCTCCGATATCTAGACTTCGTCTCGCCGATAGCCAGACTCTCAGCTTTAGTACATCCCGCATCAGAGTTGGTGAGTCGTCATCTTGCGAGGGCCCTTTTTATCACTTCTATTTTTGCTTTTCAATTTTTTGACTATAGTGAGTTAGTTGGGTACTGTCCCATCAACTCGTCAGTGTTAGAGGCTTTTCCGGACATAGTTGTATTTTCATCTTTAGACTTATGTATGTACTCAGATGTTATATTTGGTTCAGACATCCGCTATGTTATTATGATGATCTTTCACTTATTTATGATTGAGTTAGATGTATGTTCATGCCATGGATCGACTTGGAGCCTCTCTGAGTTTCTTATCCCGTGTTTTTATTCGGGCCTATGTTGGGGTGGTGACAAACTCATAGCCGTGCAAGACGATTCATATCCTTCACCAACACCTTCCTTTCCTCGTCTATATGGGACACACTCTCCATGGAAATCCTGCTAATAGTGTCCACCACCATATTAGCCTTGCTCGGATGATAAAGGTCGCTCATATCATAATCCTTAAGTATCTCCAACCACCTCTTTTGATGCAGATTTAGATCCTTCTGGGTGAACATGTATTGTAGGCTTTTGTGGTCCATAAACACATCTACATGGACACCGTACATATAGTGTCTCCAAATATTCAAGGAAAATACTACCACCGCCAATTCAAGATCATAAGTTCGGTAATTCTTTTCATAGATCTTCAGCTACCTAGAAGCATATGCTATAACCTTACCGTGCTGTATCAGGACACAACTAAGGCCAATCTTCAAGGCATCAAAATATACCAGAAACCCATCGGTACCCTTAGGTAGGGTCAACACTAGTGCTAAGGTGAGTCGAGTCTTCTACTCTTGGAAGATCTTCTCACAAGCCTCGGACCATTGGAATTTCACTTTCTTTTGTGTAAGTTCTCTCAAAGGTGCTGCAATATATGAAAACCCCTCAACAAACCTCCGATATTAACAAGACAAACCCAAGAAACTCCTGATATCTGAAAGACTCACTAGTATAGGCCAATTCTTCACTGCTTCTATCTTTTGAGAGTCCACCTTCACACCCTCACCTGACACCACATGGCCCAAAAATTCCACTGAATTCAACAAAAACTCGCATTTATTAAATTTTGCATACAACTGGTGATCTTTAAGAGTCTGAGCACTACCCTCAAATGAACAGCATGCTCTTCCTCGCTTCGAGAGTATATAAGGATATCATCTATGAACGTAATCATGAACATATCCAAGTATGGTTTGAACACCCTGTTCATCAAATCCATAAAAAGATACAGGAGCATTCGTTAGTCTAAACGACATAACTACGAACTCATAGTGACCATACCGAGTCTTGAAGGCTTTTTTCGGGATGTACCTCTCCCGAACCCTGAGCTAATGGTATCCCGATTTGAGATCTACCTTCGAAAAGCACTTCCCACCCTGAAGCTGCTAAAACAAATCATCAATATTGGGAAGAGGATACCTATTTTTGATGGTAACTTTGTTCAATTACCGATAATCAATGGACATACGAAGAGAACCATCCTTCTTGCGGACAAAGAGAACTGGTGCACCCCACGGGGATTTGATAGGTCCGATGAATCCCTTGTCTAAAAGGTATTTCAACTGCTCTTTCAACTCCTTTAACTCAGCTAGAGCCATTATGTAAGGAGGAATAGATATAGGCTGCGTATCGGGAAGAAGGTCAATACCCAAATCAATCTCCCGCTCAGGAGGAATTCCCAGTAAATCATCTGGAAACACTTCTGTATACTCGCGCACTATGGGAACTGATTGGATAGGGATCTCGAAAGATATGAAAGATCTCCCTCCATGCCGTACATCGGGGTCTCGAACGTAGCATCCTTTACCCTATCTAGGTGATACATACAACCTTTAGGGATCATCTTTCAGCCATAAGGTAGGAAATGAAATGACCTACAGGCATAGTTAAACTACCCTTCCACTCTAGTATTGGCTCGCCCAAAAATCGAAACTCTACTGCATGGGTTCTACAATTTACTGAAGCATAACATGGATGCAACTAATCCATGCCAAAGATAACATCAAAAACCATCATGGCTAACTCTACTAAATCTGCTGAGGTGACTTTCTAAAGGACTGTAACAGGGCAATTTCTATATACCCATCGCGCTATAACTGAATCACCGACTGGAGTAGAGACTTAGAAAGGTTCTGATAGGATTTTGGGACTGACTCTTAAACAACTAACAACACAGGGCGTCACAAAAGATGAAGTAACTTTTGGGTCTAATAATTCATACACATAAAGGTGAAATACTCGTGACCTACCAGTAACCATATCTGGTGAAGTCTCCTATTCCTGTCGATGTGCAAGGGCATAGAATCTTTTCTAACGCTGGACGCAAACTGATCTAGTAGAAGCACCCTGTTGAAATGGACGATCTGCTAGAACTGCTGAACTAGCAGATGTGGTATGGGCTCCACCACCGCCTGGTTTGGCTGAAGGACAATGCCTGAGCCTGTGTCATGATTTTCCATACTCGAAAAAAGCGTCTAAGCCAACTAAAAACCTCCCTGGGTGGCTCTTGCCACATTTTGCGCAGGCTGGAAATGTGCGATCTCCTGGAAAGCTTTCCTGGCCCCTCGAGCCTGACGCTCTACCCTCTGATCACGTCTTGGTCAGGACGGGATACTAGTTAATGATGGTCCTGGGCTAATTACTTTTGCTGGAACTGAGGGTGGTGACTGCCACCGGATCTTTGTTGAGTGAACCGAACACTATTCGTCCTAGCCCTCTTGACCCCTCTCTCTGTCAGATGCACCGCCTCCATCTGCTGGGCATGAAAACCTGTTCAGGGAAAATCAATATCCTAATGAAGCATGGCGATCCTACAATCCTTGTCTAGGTAGTTCGCCACTCCATGTATAAACATGCTTACTCGAGCTCTCTGTTCATCCACTAGCACTGGTGCTTACGTAGACAAGCGAGTGAACTCCAAGGCATACTCCTAGACTGTCATGTTACCCTACTTCATGTTCACAAAATCCACTGCTTTAATCTCCCTCATCTCACGAGGGAAGAACCACTTCAGAAATGCAACATGAAACTCCTCTCAACCAATAGGGCTTACTCCAACTGCCCTGCTATCCTTCCATTTCTTAAACTAGATGTGTGCAACCCCTCTTTACTGATACGAGGCTAAATTAGCGCACTCCTCTCCGGTCACCTCCATAATCATGGGTGATCTTCAAAATCTCATCAATAAACTTATGTGGATCCTCGTCCACCTTTGACCCAAGGAACTCCGGAGAGTTCATCCTCAGAAAATCCCTAACTCTTGTAGTTGTTGCATTCCCGTTCTGAGGGACATGCACTACTGCTTGCTGATTGACCTAGGTGGTCAAGGCTTTTGCTAACATCTGAATGTCTTCCCTGAACTTTGTGCGACAAACCGGCTCGGGTACGTGCTCATCATGGGCGGGTGGGGCCTATTGGTGCCTGTCTCTATTGCCATTTTCATGGCCATTCCTATTTCCATTTCTCCTTCCATTAACTTTGTAGGGAGGCATGATTCTACAAATGCGTATAGCATGAGTTAGAAGGATAGAGAGACATTTCATCGCACGACTTAAATCATGAAAGAAGGGAACATTTTCTAAGCATCTTGTAGCCTCTTCTTCAGAAGTGTCGCGCGCTTCACACCCATGAAAAAGACCCTACTTAACGCGGCTTTCAGACACCCTTGGACGTTTTGAAAACCTAATGCTCTGATACCAAGTTTGTCACGGCCCAAACATATTCCAGGATCGAGAAACGGGAAAAGAAACCCCGAGAGGCTCCAAGTAGACCCATGGCATGAACATAGCATCTAGCTCAACATAATAAAATGGAATATCAGCACAATCAACATAGCGGAAATCTGCATACATATATTTATACCAAGATAGTACTAAATCAACAACGACAAGCTGATTTCTCCATAACTTCTAAAAGCCTCTAATATAACAAATGAGCTGATGGAACAACACCCCCAACTAGCTTGACAAAGTCAGAAACTGAAAGAAACATAACAACTATAAATAACTGAACGTCCTCGGAGGATGAGGACTCCCCAACACCGGCTGGATAGGTAAGAGAGGGAAGCAGGGGCTAATGATGCTACTGAGACTGAAATCTCAGACTTGTATCATATAACGATATAGCATAGAGTATGCAGTTAGTACGTGAAATGTACTAACTCTACAAGGTAAGTAAAATTGGACAGTGGAAATACATAAGTGTTCATAAGAGTAGGACAACATGATCATAATGTAAATATCGTAAAGTAACATAAAGTCTCAAAGTTTTCAAAACATCCATAAATCAATCATAATCATGAGAATAGGAGAAAAGCTTCATTAAACATGACTTGAGCCAAGGTAACATAAACAATACCATACATAAATCATGAGGAACAATGGGAGATTCTTATAACTGACACACCCCATATGAGCACACATGGAGCCCGACCTATAAACCCATAGTTGGGAGGGTGTTCATACCTTGACAAGTGTAAAACCATGAAAAGAGGCGTGATATAACTCATGAAAGGCCCATTCAGGCAAAAAGGGACAATCTCAGAGGAGGTCCCATCATGGCTACGTTGGCACTTGGTTTTGACACTAGGGGTATGCTTGGACCCCGGGTCTACTGAGTGTTAAATACTACTCTCAAATCATATATAGTGCTCATATGATAATAGAAAAACATACATGAGATTTATGGGCTAGTTAAATCATAATAATCATAACCATGCTTGAAATACGTGAACTAGCCATGAAATAAGGCCCGTGAGTCAGCCATAATCATAAATCCATAAATCATGAGATTCATGCATACTTGTAAAACACGCATATACTTGATATTTAATAAATCCATGATAAGTACTTGAGAGAAATCATATCATAGGGCATAAATCATAATTTGGCTAATTTAGATCAAGATCATAATGAACTCATCACTTGACTTTTCATAAGAACATACATAATTGGACATAATTTAATTAAAATTTGAAACTACTATTCAATAATAAGAATAGTCATAAATTCTGTCCATAGATCGTAAAATATGATTTAATACATGAAAGGGATTGACCCATTGCTAGATCATAAAGAATTTCACAAAAATTGAAATAAACCCATAGAAAATGAAGCTTGAATCTAGAATTTAAAATCCAAGAAAATTTAGAAGAGTTTTTAGCATGACAGTGAAAGGAACTCTCATTCATTGCCTCACATACCTGGGTAAGTTGATTTTACTCTCTTCCTTGAACACCCAAAGGAAATTGAAGGAAAATTGATGAATTGTAGCCTTGATTACCCCTAAGAACCTTCTAGTCTTGCATGCATGGAGAGGAGTGATTTAGAATAACTTATCCCTTCTTAAAACATACTATTCTGAGCTTAAAATAACGTATTATAGGCCTTAGGAACTTAGGAATTATGGAAAATCCCTTAATAAATTCACAGGAAATTGCCCATTGCCGGTCCCAACGAGGGACTGGACGAGTCGTGCCCACTGACCACGACTCGTGGTCAGCTCTCGTTACCTGCACTACCATTTTTTATCTGAAGGTCACCATGCGGGACACCGCGACTCATGGTCACCAACCCATTACCAACACAGTCGAATTTCCTTATCCTTCACATCACCCTTGACCACGGGTAACCTAGCGGATCGTGGTGCTGACCACGACTCGTGGTCACACCCGTGGTTACTCCAAAGCATAAAATTTATAGTAATAGTTATGCCCCTCCACACGAGTCACTTAACGACTCATGGTGTTCCTAACGGGTCACTGGATGACTCGTCTTGTAACCTGGTGCAGAAAATCCTGTTTTCTCCGTTTCAACTCCCTGACCTAATCTTAGGGTTTTTAGGGTATTATATCTTATGACCTTAATTTACATCGAATGGACTTTTTACACTTAAGAAATGACATCTCGTTTCCATAAATTCATCTATCTTTAGTCTATCCACATATCTAGAACGTTTCCAACTTAGCCTAAAATTTCAACAAATTAGCAGAACCAATGACCCCTACAACGAGCCGTGGTACCAAATAACGTAACATTAGTTCGTCCGTTGTTTTCTCTATTCATACTTCAAAATTTCCTAAATTTTCTTCAACGAATACAAACAATGACCTGTTCAATCAAACCACGGTCCATATAATTCGCTCGTGGGTTCTGGTCAAATTTCTGACAGCTCTCTATACATGAAAAAATGAGCACCTCCCATGACCCGTTAGACCTACAACAAACCATATTGAGGTTTGTTGTTTGGTTCTGGTATTGTTTTCCTGCTGTAAGCCTCAGGTTTGATCTCAGGTACTTTTTGGATGTTATATTATGTCCCCCTTGGGAACATTCATCTTCAATGTACATCAAGCATACAGAAAGTCTAGGTGAAGAATCGAAATCCCAAACTTGGAAGCTATAAGATGAAAAGCTGACCGAGTGACTGACTCCAGACTGAGATACATGACTGAATTAAATTCATGGAACGTACATGCATTCTGTGACATGAATGGAATTGAAAGACATGAACTTGACATGAAACTGAATGGAGTGTTGAGGAGGAAAATGGTACCTCATGCTGGAACTGAGCTGGAAGGGAAAGAGATGCGGGTATTTAGTCATCACATCTACTCAGCTTCCCCTACAGCTCCCTTAACAAGCTAATTTCTCTAAAAAACTTTCACTAAAGATACTTCCTTGTTTCTCCACTTTGGAACCTCATGATCAAGGATCTCAACTAGAACCTCTTCATAAGTAAGCTATCCTTTAAACCAATGCTCTCTACCGAAATAAGAAAGGCTGGGTCACAAATGCATTTTTCAACAGAGATACATGGAAAACTGGATGCACCGAGACTAGCTCTGTTGGTAGCTCCAACTCATATGCCACCTTGCCAACTCGCCTCAGAATCTTATAAGGACCGACATATTGCGGACTAAGCTTCCCTTTCTTACCAAACCTCATAACTTCCTTCATGGGAAACACCTTCAGAATCACCCAATCATCAACCTCAACTCAGGATCTTTCCTCCTAACATCTATATAAGATTTCTAACGACTCTGAGCTATTTTCAGCCTCTCTCTGATGAGCTAAACTTTTTCAATAGCCTCATGAACTGAATCTAGTTGTATCAACATAGCCTCACTTTTCTCGACCTGTTTGATAGGTGAATTTACACCTCCACCCATAAAGAGCCTCAAACGGAGCCACCTGAATATTGAAATAAGAAGTTCTATTGTAAGAAAACTCAATGTGAGGCAAGTCACCGTCCTAACTTCCTTTAAAATCAATCATACGAGCTCTCAACATATCCTCTAAGATCATAATGGCCCGCGCATCCTAACCCTCTGTTAGTGGGTGGAAAGTTGTGTTAAGCTTCACCTAAGTACCAAGACCCTTCTGAATCAATCTTCAAAACTGAGAGGTGAACTGTGGTGGAAAAAGGAACTCCATGCAATCGAACTGACTCCTGAATATAAAATTTAGTATTGTCCTTGTGAAGGCTTAGTCATCTTGGTATAAAATCACCTAGATAGAATAATGTTGTCGGCTTGTACGAGGCGACCCTATAATGAAATCTACCTTAATCTCCATCCACATACAACTAGGAATATTGGTACCATGTAGCATACCTTCCGACCCTTGATGCCCAACCTTTCCAGTACATTCCTTGCCTGGGCCCCTATTTATACTAAAGTGTGAGTTCAACAGCATACCTTAATCACGTTAAAGCCTTACTCGACCACACCTCTGGTAACCTAGAGTTATCCACTAAGAACATTACTTCCCCTTATACAAGGAAATCACACAAGTTTGAGCTCTAATAAAGAAGCCACTAGTCACACAATACTATGGTCTACCTGTACATCACCACCTCATGCAAGCCTATCACCTATAATTATCCCATGGCTCCTTGTAGCTAATACTATTCAAGAATTCCCCTATCTCCCAGGCTTAGCAAATAACTATGCATCATGAACTTTTACATACCTGCCCCATATTGCAGGAATAGAGAGTTATCATGATTGTACACATCATACCCATCATTTCCATCACAAAGGCACATTCATAGGGCTTAGAGTAAGGAATTGTTGAGCACGAATAATTCAATAAATCTAAGCTGGGCATACATCTGATATAATATGATCTTATGAGCCGATAAGGAAAATCTTAAGGACTGAGTATATAGAGTTGAGCATGCTGAGAGGCATGAGTTTACATACATAATGAGGATCATGAAATGAAGCTGAGATTATGGAATTATGGAAGAAGACTGGAATCACCATCTAAGGTGGTTACTCCTCATTCTAAGAATCTGAGCACGAATACATGTATAGAGTACTTGGAACTTAATTATGGGCATATAATGTTCACATACGACATGAGTAGAATATCATATTACTAAAGTACGAGAAGACACCTAAATAAGCATAGATCGATCTCCCATAGTTACTGATCCTAGACTTTCACACTTGGAACTCAAGACTTTACCTGGCCCTTCACCTTATAATCTCCTCCTTAGGTTAAAGGTCATAATTCTAAGTATTGAACGTCTTTTTAAGGATAGGATAAAATCACTATCTCTCGACTTTCCATTCGCCTCTAAGGCTATCACTGAAGGCTTCATACTTCTCCTATCGTACTCCTCCACTCTTCTAGTTCCTTACTTCGAGTTCACAAATTATTCTGCCTTAGCATCTCTTACCTCTTTCAAGAAGAAATAGTTTGAGAGCACCTCTTATTCCTCTAACTGGAGTTATGCTTTGGAGTATGTGAATGCACGAGTTAGAAGGAAGTGTTTATAGAGTTAAACTCTATCGTACGATCTAGAGTATGATATAAGAGAAGTTTCCTAAAACGTCTTGTATCCTCTTCCTCATAGCGTGCTTCACGCCCATGAAAAATACTCTACATAACGTGACTTTTAGAAACCCTATAACACTTCAAAACCTAATGCTCTGATACCAAGTTTGCCATGACCTGAGCATGAACCCTAGATCGAGACACAAAACCTAGAACTGCAAATAACTCCAAGCTAATCCATGGCACATATATAGCATGACTTAATAGCATAAACAAGTGCAAATTAAATTATAAGCATGGGTAAGCAGAAGTCTATATAACATAAGGAGTAAGTAAAATGAAATTATCACAACATTGAGTCGCAAAACATAATATACTAACTCTATGTTAGAAAGCCTGTACTAACTGATTAGCTGCTGGGATAAGCCCCCAACTAACTCCAAAGTCTAAAACTAAAATGAGGTTAAAGAAATGAAATGAAGTAGATAACTCTAGTCCTAGAAATATGAGGACTCACCCATGCAAGCTAATCATGTCTAGAACTTTTCTAATTGTGAGCTGAGTCTGAGTACCTAGATCTATATCACGAAACAATATAACATAGAGTATACGATAAGTACTTTGAATTTACTGAGTATGCAAGGTAGGTAAAACATTCTTAGTAAAACATTACTTGAAATCATGCATACAAATCAAATAGATTATGAGAGTAAAGACTACATGCTAAAAGCCATATCTGAGATATACATAATCATAAACTGGTTGTCATAACTGAACATAGTGACCCAAGATTTAAGAATAGAAATCATATGACTTGTCATATCTGAAATAATAAGTAAAAGCTCATAAAATGGTTATTGGGTCAAACCTGCTATAAAACTCAATATCGTAATCATGAACATTAGTAATGAACTCATGAGGAAGAATGAGAGAATCTTCATAACCGACACCATCATGATAGAGTTTACATGATGCTCCAACTATCTCGCTCAAGTGGGCAGAGCCACCCCAAGATTTACAAGGCAAGGGACGATGATGTGGCGTGATATCACTCGTGACTTAGGGTGACAATCTCCAATAATGACGACTCCTACATGCACCTATTGAGGCAAGGGAGACACTCTCCTATAGCGAGGATCCCATATTCCTCAGGCTAAGTGAAACATTCTCTAATATCAAAGATCCCTTATCCTACGGTGGCATGTAGTTTTGAGACTCGGGGTTTTCCTTAACCCCTGGCCTACTCGGTGGTAGACACAACTCCCAAAAATATGCACATGGCTCATATTGTAATCATGAAACATACTTGAAGTACATGGGCTAGTAAAAATCATAAGGTACATGAACATGCTTCAAATACGTAAACTAGCTATAAAGGAGCCTCGTGAGTCGGCCATGAACATAGACATGATACTTGTAAAAGCTATGCATACCTGAGAAGGTCATCATGTGAAAGTCATAAAATCATAAGTTGAGAGTTCATAAATACTCATGCATAGGTAACTCATCATGCTTGAAATTATGGATCATAAGCTTGAATTTTCACGAAACATGCATAGTAGGACATAATTTCTAATAGCTTAAAAACATAAATTCATAATCAAATTGAGTGTAAAATTTTCCCATTAGACTTAAATCATACATTTGAACATGAGGGACATGGACCCACAGACATAACATAGATAATTCCATAGAATTGGGTTAAAATCCTAGAAGTTCTTAAAATTATACTTGAAACTTTGAATTCATTGATTGATGAGGGATTTGATAAGGGGCATGCAATCATAATCATAGAAACATAAATTGGATCATTAAGAAACTAATTTCATGGAAGATAATGAAATAATTCATCCACTAGAAGCTTAACCCTAGAATTATGAAAATTAGCACAAAGGAAGTGAGAATCATGAATACAACCTGAAAAGGGCATGAGGGTGGAAGAAATTCCTCACTCATACCCCTAAATAACTGGGTTGATGATCCCTTGAATTATCTTGAAAAGCATAAGGAAATTTGTGTCAATCGGAGTTCACAGTAAAATTAGTCATAACATTTTACTGTGAACTCCGATTGACACAAGGTTGGATGCAATGAAAAGAATACTCCACGAGCTTCAATTTGATATTTGAATTACCCAAAACACTTTGTAAAATGGGAGCTATGATAATTTGAAGTTGACCTTTGTAAGAACTTATACGAAAACTCAATCGGTGAGAAGGCTCTCAACTCAACATTGTGTTGGGTGTTCCTTATGACTTTAATTTGCATCGAATGGACTTCCTACACTTAAG
This sequence comes from Datura stramonium, assembly GCA_018107945.1. Taxonomy (NCBI): domain Eukaryota; kingdom Viridiplantae; phylum Streptophyta; class Magnoliopsida; order Solanales; family Solanaceae; genus Datura; species Datura stramonium. Next base: position 99,845 of record JACEIK010002224.1, on the reverse strand, counting down.
AATTGATATGAACACCTTATTTCCATAAATTCACTAGGATTTGATCTATCTGTGTACCTAAAATATTTCCAACTTAGCCCGAAATTTTCAACAAATTAGCAGAACCAATGACCCCTAAAATGGGTTGTGGTACCAAACAATGGAACATTGGTGTCTTTTGTTTTCCCTAATATTAACTCTGAAATTCTATGAATATACTTTAATGACCACAAATAATGATCTGTTCAACCAAACCACGATCCAAACAATCCCTCTAGATTTTGGGAAAATTTCTAACAGCTCTTTGGACATGAAACAACAAGCACCTCCAATGACCTGTTTGACCCTACAATGAACTGTACTGATGTTCGTTATTTGTTTATGATATTGTTTTCCTGATGTAAACCTCGGGTATGATCTAAGGAATTTTTGGGGTGTTACACCTTTCTAAACGTATTTGAGCTTTTGCATTAAGAATTTATATTTATGCAAATGTTTGTGCAATAGTGAGAGCCCAAGGGCTAAGATTTTGCCTTCTCAAGTACTTGAAACATCCTTCAACAGGTAAGAAGCAAGCTTGACTACCCCTGTTTCACTAATATTAATGGATTAAAGAATATTCTAAATCTCATCAATGAAGTTCTGAGGGTCTTCTTCCACTTTAGACCCTATGAAGACTGGTGGGTTCATTAAGAGAAATTCGAAGATGCTGGAGGTGGTTTTCTAATAACATCCAAATCTACTCCTCAATTAACAATAAGTCAAAATGGTCATATGCAATATAATTTACCCAACTGTGACTTGGGGTCAGATCCCACAGGGACTTATGATTGAAAAGGTTACTAGAGTGACTGAATAAATGATTTATTGTCTTAAGATACTATTCCGTATATATTGAGATAAGTGAATTGAAATTAAATTGAATGCTAATTACAAGTGTTCGAAATTAGTAATAGAAGAAACCAGGATATCTTTTCTTCTAGGGGTTTCTCCATCTACATCAATCAATCATGACATTGATAGAGGGCTTTTACTTATACACAGATAATCATTTAATATTTATCAATAATTTAGCAAGGGCTATACCAATTAATTCTTCTGAATCAATGAGAATTCAACTCAAAAAGATTATAACCTGCTAAGTAGATTCAACTTATTCCCTAGTGAATCCATTGAACAAGGGTTAAAAATTCTATTTATACTAAGAACAAAAATCCAAACCAAAATTAATCTTAGACTTCTCTAGGTGTAATACTTATGGACCATATATTTGATTTATGATCTGTAGATTGCTCCGCAAATGGCTATCTCTAGTTCACTTTTGGTAGTCGTAAGTAAATCTACGATCCGTATTCGCTCCCCATATGATGAAACTCCAAAATGCAAACTCTCTGATCTTTGACTTGCGGAGCTCATTCACGCTCCCCAGAAGGCTTCTATGGTTCATAACTGCTTTTGTATGTTGGAGTCCCAAGTTGCATTGCCTCGGAATCTCAATCTGTAATACCAATCTACGGTCTAAAGATAGAATCTACAGTCCGTAACTAGTTTTTTTGGTTGCACTTATGACTTCCCAATTCGATGTATCTCTACTTACGTAGCCATTTATGATTTGTAGATAGATTCTACAATCCATAACTTGTACTATAATTTTGCCAAACTAAACCAATTATTGGAGACTCTCTAAAGTAGATCTACGGACAATCAAATGAACCATAAAATGAATCATAGGCTCGTATGTTGTGTCATGTTCACATATTTTCCTAGACTCTTTCAACATGATGCATCCAAATGCACACGCAAGCGTATGCAGTCGACAGGTGATATATGACAAGGAGTCTAGATATTGCCCCACAAAAACTTGTCAGATTAATTATTCTAGTTTGAATTCTTATTTCACTCTTCCAATAAAATAATGTATTTCTCAAAAATTATTGTTAAGATAATAACTTCAAAAAGCAAAGTAAAGGTAGCAAACAAGAGATTCAAGTTGATTGTTGTTCAAATGATGATTAAAGTCTAGAGTCTTGGCTGGTTCGCAATCAGGTTGAGTTATCGAATTCACTATACTAAACTTGTTCACCAAGTTTATTAGTCGCAGGTTAAAAATATGTTTGCTTAATATCTTTTTGATAATTCAAGAACTGCTTTAGAAGGTCATTATCTATATATCACCAGGACAAGTCACTACACCAAAGATTGACACATCAAAAAAAATCACACCGCAATTCAAAAGGGACTATCCTCAGGAAAAGAACCGAAAATAAAATCCGAGGAACCCATTCTAAAAAAACAAAAAAACAAAAATTACACTACACAACTACGACATCCACATAAATCATCCATTATTAATTATAGAACAATAGGAATCTTTTTGGTTCCATCAAACACAGTCCAACAACATATGAAATTTTTTTTTATGACAACATAGAGAATGAAAACAGAACCACAAACCGCTTCAAAAGATATAGCAAAGAAAGAACAATGAAATTCTATTTCCCCATCCCATACTTAAACATTAGCACTATCCCCAGTGCTTAAGCATTTCAATACTAAGAGGGAGAGAGAAATAACTTCCTAAGCATCTAGGCATCCTTGTCATCATCGGGGATAAAATCCTAGCCATCAACATCATCTATGTCATCGACCATTATTGTGCTTGTGGTGGCATCATCCTCATCAACCTCATTAGTTAGCACGATAGGCTCATCATCATCAAGTGGCTCAACAAAAGTTGTCCTCACTCGACACAACAGCATGATGCTCTTAGTATGTGGGTATCACTCCTGTAATGCGACCATCTCAACAAAAGTCCTTGTCCTGTCTCTAATTCACAGCTACAGGTCGATCCTAAACATGCAACCTCTCCAACTATTATCACGAGCCTGACACTTAGCCTGAGTAAGCGTCGGTGCAGTCACAATATCTAGCTTTTTAAGTTTGGCCACATCAATCAACTCGCCCACCAAGTGTCCTGCTAAAGGTAGCTGAAGATTAGCCTCCTCCTCTTCAATCCCATACTGATGTAGATAACAAGTTAACAAGTTACCATAGTAATACCGCTATTAATGGTTGTCCATAGAGTGCTGCATGTGATCTCTCATTACTACTCCAAAATTTTTAACTTACAACCCCTTCATTAATATATTCACCAACACCACTCTCTTTGTGGTGACATCTATGGTGTGCTTACCCAAAAAAATTACTGCAAAAACTATCTTTACCCAAACTTTGGCGGCCCTATACAAGTATGAGTATGGAAGTATGGGGTGAGTGTCATTGTCACTCCTTGTCCACAGAGCCATTGCATTCTCACCACATAGTGTATGTAGAATGTCTTTATAGGGAGGTTTTTCATTCAACTGAAAGTATAGCTCTGCGTCCTTTGCCAGCATACCAAGGAACGCATTAAATGTTCTTGTTGTAAAGAGGATCACTTGGCTCCTCATGTTGAAACTTGATACTTGGACCAGGATTTTCATACATATTTTCTCGCATATTCAGCCATATGATAATAGGACCAGAGATGGCATATGGCATCGCTCCCATGGCATTGCACAATTAGCCATCTGATACTCGGACCAAAGAGGGCATGCGATAATCAATGCAAATCATGCCAATGAGCAAATTGATATTGAGACTAGCAGCTAAACAATGCAATATATTTTACTTAGCTAAAGGGTCCAACTCAAAGGACCAAATGAATAATGCGAAGTAATTAACTTAAAAATGCAATGTAACTACTTCAGATAACGGGTCCAACTCGGAGGACCAACTGAACGTCATACCCCTAGCAGTTGATAGAATGGGACATAAGATATAACTTGACTTGAAATTTTAACATGAACATGTGACTAGAGGAACATGACATTAGACCTTTCTTACGGGTTATTAGAACCAACTATGGATACTTAGACCCCACATAAATACATATATTCAATTTATAAAGCTTAGACTATACATGAACTCAACTGAAAGTACTCAGACTCAATTGTGGATACTTAGCATCAACGTTCGCTACTTTAGCACCCGATAACTCGATAACTTGCCAATAGCTTAAGGAATAGGAGTTATGGAATTTCTTTTTAGCCTTAAGAACTATAATATATATATAAATGAAGGTAGGTAATCATAAAAATGAATCACTGGTTTGGTATCCTTGTTTATCCTTACTAATCTTGACATTCGTTCTTAGCGTACGTTACTTTTACCTCGCCGTCTTAGCTTCAATTTCTAATCTCATAAGGTGACCAGAACATCATAAATGATAATATAACATATATAAAATAATGTAAAGGACCAGCTAAAAGTTCCAAGGGGTCTCCAACTCGATGTACAACTACCACAACAATCAACAAGATATGACACTTTAAGTGCCTCACTTGGGCTAGACATAGTATCAATATTTAACTTCAATCAAACATGAAACATTAAATATTAAATGGAGCTTAACATACTTTCTAAATAAATTTAAAATGTTTTCTAGCTCATTCAACTTATAACGCACGAATCGTGCTTGAAAGAACAAGACAATGATGCCTTACATACCTTTTGCCGAAGAGCTTTCTTTACTCGCTTCTTTTTTTCAACAACCAGCACATTATCACCTTAAATTACATGAGTTAATAATGAAGTGAAAAGGCTATTTCAAGCCAATATATCCATCTAAAACATCACAGCAACAACAGACACAACAACAACACACAAGGCAATATTTTAGCATAATACTACAACTTTTTCTACACACTTTTAAGGAAAGAATGGAAGTAGGAAATTACCTAACTTCCTTTGTAACTAACTCTCATAAACATGGGGGTATAATTACAGTAACACATAGCTACAAAAACCTTCAAAAACAAACAGTAACCTTAAGAAAAATCGCACCAAAAAATGGCAGCCAAACTTGGCGCCCAACCTCTAGTTTCAAGCTAGGATTCTTGCAAGTTTGAATACTAGAAACCCTTACCTTTTTCTGGGGGTTATTCTTGGTTACAATAGGATTATTTTACTTCAATTTATTTTCCAAAAAAGTAGAACCCTTGAAGTAAAAAATGCAGCAAAAATAGTTCACAAACACACCTCTAACTTCTAGTCTTTCACTCATGTATTCAAGCAAGATTAGTAGTAGAATTCTCACCTTTATACTTGTATCTAATACTTACCAAGAGGGATAATATATGTAGCTTAGAACAGTTTCAAAATCTTAGCAAATTCACCACAACAACACTGCCCAAATGCAGCCAAAACAGCCACCAACACACCACCTTCACCTCATGATTGATCTCCTTCAGTTAGCTTGAGTTTTAATGGAGTTTAGCTTGGTGTTTTCCTTTGCTCTTCTTTGGTTTCTACTGGAAATATAGAGAGAATTCTAATAGCATAAGTAGGAAACTCGAAATCTGAAAAGGTGAAAGTGATTTCATAATACAAATCTCAAAAGATAAAGGGGTTTGGGCGGTGGCGGTCTTTAGGGCGGTGGCCACGTCACTGGCCGACAGTGCCATCGTAAAATTCTTATAACTTTTTACTCTGAACTCTGATTGGTAAGCGGTTTGATGTTCTGAAAACTAGACTTAATCACCTTTAATTTGATAGGCTGTGGTGCTTCTAGCTCATTACATATTCGGAAATACGGTCATTTAAATTTGAGCCTTACTTATGAACTTTACATACTTTTCGCTTTTCCATTCGTACACGTTTCCCTCCTCACCTACTACAAATATACAACCTGTACTTCCCTTAACATAGCATACAAACATAAAATAATCACAAAAAAATTTCTGGGTGTAACAACTATCCTATATGCAGACTCTGCACATAAGCATAACTCAACTAACTCATATGCAAAACAGTTTTGATACTTAGACTAATGTTAATAAGAATCCACTTGGTGGCTTCCTGATACTTGGACTAGGATTTAAGTATGGCTACCTGATACTTGGAAAAAGATTTTCATATATATCACCTTGAACTATCAGCTACATGATACTTGGACCAGAGAGGGCAGCCTCTGAAACTTGAACTAGATAAAATGCTAAACAAGAAAAATGAGCAAAATCGTTGCTTGGACCAGCAAACTGGGAAATGCAATATAACTAACTCAGAAGATGGGTACAACTCGAAGGTGCAACTAAACACATTACCCCTAACAGCTAACAGGAGGGACATATGACTCAGCTTCACTTAGAAGCATAAACATAAACATAAAACTTTAAGAAACTTAGAACGTAACTTGACTTATAGACTCTTGGAGTTAAATCTGGATATTTGGACCGCACTTGGAATAATCAGACTCCTCTTCTGAATGCTTGGATCTAGGTCAAATACTCAGTCTCAACACAAGTTCAACTTGGGGTATGGGGACTTGACTTAGATTACTTAGACTCGTCTTTAGAATAATCGAACTCATTTAGAGTTCTTGGACTCACTTAGGATACTTTAATTTATTTAAGATGCTTAGACATGCTTTATTTTACTTAGATTTGATCCTAGAGTGCTTGGACTCATTGTTAAATACTTAAGATCAACATCGCTTGATGTACAGTTTGAAAACTTGATAACTTACCGCTTAGCTTAAGGAAGAGGAATCATGAAATCTCTCCTTAGCCTTAAGTATCTCAAAACATATACATAAGAGGGTGGAAAATTATATTAAGGAATCACCAGTTTGGCAAACTTGTTTTCCCTTGTTAGGCTTAGCATCAAATTTTTAGCTTAGGCTTCACATTCACGCATCATCATCTTATCCTTTTTACTACTTTTCACTAGGAAATTAGAACCTTAAGCTAGATTAACATCACATATATGACATAATGTAAAGGACCAGCTCACAGTGACCACACTAAGAGGTCTTTATACTAAAATTATAGCTATGAGAGTAACAATACAACAATTACATTTCAATCACCACATCGGCAAGCTATAACCTTATGTCACGACCCGAACATGGGCCCGGATCGAGATACGGGATAAAGAAACCCAAGAGGCTCCAAGTTTACCCATGACATGAACATATCATCTAACTCATTCAAATAAAAAAGAAGATCAACATAATTAACATAGTGGAAGTCTGAATATAACATAACATCTTAATACATACATGCGTCTGAAGCTGAATACATACTATGTCCGAAAAGCCTCTAATACTGACGAGTTGATGGGACAAGACCACTAACTAACTCACTATAGTTTGAAACTGAAAACATCAAATATAACTGATAAGAAGGGCCTTCGAAAGATAAGGACTCACCAACTCTGATCGGGAAGTACAAATGCTGGGAGTCTAGTTATAGGCAGAACTGAGTCTGAATATCGGACCCTGTATCATGAAACAATACAACATAAAGTATGCGGTCAGTATGTAGAATGTACTGTGTATGCAAGGTAAGTAAAACTGCTAAGTAAGTAAAATCATAAAACATGCATATTATAAAATATAATCAAGATAAGATTCTGAGAGTAGGGCTTGTATGTTATTATTCTGAAATCATGATCTGAACATAACTAAACATCATAACTGAATCGAATGACCCAAAGCTGAAAACTGATAATCATAAGCAAAATTAAACATTAGATCAAACTTGCTGAAAACATTTTATCATCTAATGAACATGCATCACTGAAATGATGAGAAACAATGGGAGACTTGTCATATAACCGACATTACCACGATAGAGCTTACATGGTCCCGACTATCACACTCAAGTGGTAAGAGTCGTCCAAAGGTTTGCCAGGGCTAAGGACTCTACCATGATATTGATATCAAGTTGAAGGCCCATTTGGGCAGGGGAATTTCACAAAGGAGGTCCCAAATAATCTAAAAATACCTACGTTGGCGCGTAGTTCTAAGGCATAGTGTGGACTGACCCTCAGCCTATTTGGTGCTAGACACTACTCCCAAAAATATGCATATACTCTCCATCTTTTTTCAACGAAGATGAACCATCGTCTAGTGACGAAGTTGACTCATAACATACATATATAAATCTAAAATCATAACATGAGGAGCCTCGTCTCAAACCATACCACAAGCTGAACATAATTGGGAGACTAGACTCCAAAACAATATGGTAAGCTAATTAATATGAAATCATAAAACATACTTGATCATATGGGCTTTTCCAATACTTACACATGCTTGAAATCAACTTGTTTCACTTTGAAAAAATTAAGATATACATGGGTAATTCGAAATCATACTTTCTTTATAAACATCTCATTATGCTTGAATACATATTTCATAGATCTCAATTTTCATCAACTTTCATGGATGGGCATCATAATTTATAAAACTTGAAATAATAATTGATAATTGAAAACATTGTAAAATATGTCCATTAATAATAATTCAACATTTGAAACATGCTTGGATCATACCCATGATTGAAACTTAGAGAGTTCACACATTGGGTAAAAGACCCCATCAATTCATGAATTAGAATTTTCATGATTTGAGAGAGAATTGGGCATGGGTGTGGACTATTGCACCCATTCATAGCCTTACACACCCCGAAGGATCTGATTTCACAACTCCCTTGATTGCCAATGGAAATTTGGGGAAGAACCTTGAAGAGACTAGGGTTGATCATCCCTTAAACTTCTATGCTTGCATGCATGAATTGGAATAGGCTTAGAATGAATTAACCCTTTTTAAAAAACACTATTCTGAGCATAAAAAAACCCAGTTTAGGAACTTAGGGCTTAGGAATGCTGAAAATACCTTTAAAATTTTTTTTGGAAAAACTGCACTGCCAGTGGCAACGGGCATCTCAATGGGTTGTTCCTTGACACCGCGACTTGTGGTATCCGGCCGTTACTTCATCCATCATTTTTTAACTTCTCTAATCTTGATATAGAAACTTGAAGAAACGGGTCGTTACTCCAAAAAACGACCCATTACTGCCTCCCGTTACCCTGCTAGATTCTACTTATGTCTCTAACAATGACTGGTAAGACCAATCGTTACTTGTCCCGACGACTTTTCATTTTTGGTCATTACCACCACTGCCCATCTTCAGGAATTCCTCCCAACTGCCACTTAAAACAACTCATTGTTACCAACAATGAGCCTTCCCTAGGACTCGTGCCAGCCTCCTTTTCCCTAGACCATCCACGTAACGACTAATTCCAACGGTCTGCCATCCACAAACGGGTTGTCCTAAGATCCGTTACTTCCCACCCTTACCCGAAAGATTCTCACCATGGACAGTTCCAACTGGTCGTTAGTCACACTGACAACCCATACCATGACTCGTTTTGAGAAAACTTTTAGATTTTTCTGCTACTTTTCATTTCAAATCCTGAGTCTAGTCTTAGGCACTTTCGGGGTATTACAATATCTCCCCCTTGGGACATTTGTCCTTGAATGTGGGTAAACATACTGAAAAGATGGGAAAGGTGCAACTACCATGCCCAATACCGAACATTTAAATTGAAAACTGACGGAGTGACTGACTCCAGACTAGAATGTATGCCTGAACTGATTTCATAAATCACACATACATATCTTTTCATGAAGAAAACTAGGGAAACATGAACTGTATAGGATACTAAGGAGGAAACTAATACCTCAAGCTGAAATCGAGCTGAAAGGGAATAGATGTGGGTATTTATCCATCATATCTGCTTTGGCTTCCCACGTAGCTCCCTCAACGTGTTGATTCCTCCAAAAGACCTAGATTGAGGCTACTTCATTGTTTCTTAGCCTTCGAACCTGATGATCAAGTATTTCTATCAGAAACTCCTCATAACTGCAGCTATCCTTCACACCGACACTATCCACCAAATCAACCAGAACTGGATCACCCAAACATTTCTTTAAGAGCAATATATGGAAAGCTAGATGAATTGAAGCTAATTATTAGGGAAACTCCAATTCATATACTACCTTGCCAACCCATTTCAGACCAACATAATGGGGACTGAGTTTCCATTTCTTTTCAAACCACATCACTCCCTTCATGGGGGATACTTTCAGAAACACCCAATCATCAACTTCAAACTAAAGCTCTCTCCTCCTCACATCAACATAGGATTTTTGGCGACTCTGTGTTTTTTTCAACTTGTCCCTTATAAGCTGAACTTTTGTCACGACTCGAGAGTACACCCGGATCGTAAACGCGGGACAAGGAGCCCTGACAGACCCATAATAGGCCCATGGAATGAGCATACATCTAAGCCATTCACATGAAGCAGAAGACTTAACATGATAACATGATATAGAGGACATCATTACATGAAATACAAAATACGACGATACATGATTCATAGATAACAGTTGCATTCTACATATAGTGTGAAAAGCCTCTAGTCACAATAGATGGGTTGATGGGACAATACCCCAACTAACCCTATGTACTGAAACTGAAAGAAGCTAGAATCTGAACACAAGGCCCTCGAAACATGAGGACTCACCAATACAGAATTAGAACAAAAGTTGGGAGCAAGTTAAGAGCGAGGCTGAACCTGAGAACCAAGTCCTGTATTACAAAATGATACAACATAGAAAGTATGCAGGTCAGTACTTGGAATGTACCGAGTATGCAAGGTATGTAAAACAACATTTAAAAACACAATATTCCTAAGAGTAGGACATCATGATCATAAACACTGAAATCAAAAGTATATCATAAGGCTCAAGGTTTTCTAAACCATTCGTAAACCTGCCATAATTGTAACATGAGAGAAAGAATTTCATAAAACATGACTTGAGCAAAAGAGACATAACCACAACATTGATGAAAACAGTGAGGAACGGTGGGATATTTCTATAACTGACATACCCTATATGAGCACACATGGAGCCCAACATGTAAAACTAGTCGAGAGGTCGTTCATACCTTGCCAAGGTTAGAACCATGAAAGGCGTGATATCACTCAAGAAGACCCCGTAAGGCATAGGGACAGTCACCGAGGAGGTCCCAAACATAACCTGCGGTAGCACGTAGTTCTGAGATTCAGGGCGTAACCTGGGCCCCGAACCTACTTAGTGTTAAGTACTACTCCCAAAATATGCACGTGCTCATGGAAATTCGTACATGACATGCATGGATAGTTAAATCGTGATAATCATAAAATTCTTGGAAATTCGTAAACTAGCCATGAAATTGGGCCCGTGAGTCAGCCAAAATCATAATTCGTGAATCATAATCAACATATGGGCATTTCCCGATATTCACCATTCTTGAAATACTTATATTTATAGTAAATATGATCACAATAACATGGGTAATTGGAAACATGCTTAAAATTTGAAAGATCATATCATATTTGAAGGATCACCATATCTATGAAATTTAATGAAAACCTCATGATTGGGAATTTAAATTCTTAAACATTAGGCCATCAAGACATTGAGTAAAACAAGTAAAATCAGCCCAATAATTCGAAATGCATAATTTAGTCATGCTACAACAAGTTCATATCAATTTTTGAGGAATCATGCAATTGGGTTAAGACCCATATGAATTTATTAATCAATTCCATTTATTAGGGAGAATTTGGGCATGTGTGGGGACTTAACCACCCATTCAAAACCCCATATACCTAAAAACACTTTATACTTAATCTCCCTTGAGAGCCCAAGATGGAATTTAGAGAAGTTGAGGAAGAACACCTTGAATCACCTTCTAATCTCCTCTCTATACTCTTGCATGCATGAATGAAGTTTTCATTAACTTAACCCCCCTTAAAAGACCCTATTCAGACCTTAAAACGACGTAGTTTAGGCTTTAAAAACATAGGAATTATGAAAACACCCCTACTAAAAACGCAGAAATTTCTGGTGGCCAGTCCCCACGAGGGACCTCACGAGTCATTGCCAAGGGGAAAGAATCGTAGTCAGGATCCATCATGCTCACTACCAAAAATACTCAGGGGACCCCCCAAGGGACCCTACGAATCGTGGTGGCTGACCACGACTCGTGGTCACCACTACCCAAAACCTTGACAAAACCTCCAAGGCAGACCATGGGGGACCTCACGAGTCGTGAGGTCAGACCAGGACTTGTGGTCATGCAGCCTCTTCAACCTGAGCCTGCCAACCTTGCTGACCACGAGTCACCTCACGACTTGTGGTCACTCCTTACGACCTACCTCACGAGTCTTCTTGAGGTATGGTGTGAATTTTTTTAGTTTTTATCCGTTTTGACTCCCGGATCTGATCATTGCCCCATAAGAATTTTGTAATCAATGTAATATATTAGGGAGAATTTGGGTATGGGTGGGGTATAAACCAACCATTCAAAACCACACATACCTGGAAACACTTAATTCTTAATCCACCTTGACAGCCCAAGATGGAATTTTGAGAAATTGGGGAAGAATAACTTGGATCACCTTTTAATCTCCTCTCTATACTCTTGCATGCATGAATGAGGCTTACATGAACTTAACCCCCCCTAAAATACCCTATTCAGACCTTAAAATGATATAATTTAGGCCTTAGAAACTTAGGAATTAAGAAAACAACCTTACTAAAAATGCATAAATTTCTGGTTGCCAGTCCCCACGAGGGACCTCATGAGTCGTTGCCAAGGGGCACGACTTGGGGTCGGGATCTGTCCTGCTCACTGCCCAAAATACTCAGGGGACCCCACGAGGGACCCCACAAATCATGATAATACCCATGGTATCCTCAACCTAAGTATGCCAACCTTGCTGACCACTAGTCACCTTACGACTCATGGTCACTCTTCACGACCTACCTCACTGGTCGTCCTGAGATCTTATGCGGATTTTTCAATTTTTCTCCATTTTGACTCCTGGGTATGATTCTTGGGTCCCTGGGTATAACAATATCTCCCCCTTGGGAATATTCGTCCTCAAATGTTAGAAACATGCAGAAAACTTAGAAACAAGCTATCACCATATACAAATATTGATCATTTAATATGAAAACTGACGGATTTACTACCTCTAAAAAGAACTACATAACTGAACTGAATTCAGACATCACATACATTTACCATATAATAAAACAAACTTGTAGCATGAACTGAACATGAAAACTGATTAGAGGTTTAGGGCAAAAACTGATACCTCAAGTTGAAACTAAGTCGGTAGGGAACAAATGAGGGTATTTAGCTATCATATCCGCTACGACGTCCCACGTAGCTCCCTCAACATGTTGATTTCTCCATAACACCTTCACTGAAGATACTTCTTTGTTCCTTATCCTCCGAACCAATCCAAGAGTGCTGCTGGAATTTCCTCGTAACTGTGGCTATCTCTCGCACCAACACTTTCCACCGGAGCGACTAAGGCTTGATCTCCCAAGAACTTTTTCAAGAGTGATACATTGCATACGTGATGAACTAAAGCTAACTCTGAAGGTAACTCTAACTCATAAGCTACTTTACCCACACGTCTCACAATCCAGTTTAGGCCAACATAGCGGGGACTGAGTTTCCCTTTCTCGCCAAATCTGATTACTTCATTCATGGGAGATACCTTAAAAAACAACAAATCATTGATCTCAAACTCAAGCTCTCTCCTCCTCACATCTGTACAAGACTTTTGGTGACTTTGACTCATTTTCAGCCTTTCCCTTATCAACTGGACTTTCTCCACAGCCACATGGACTGAATCTGGACCCACCAACGAAGCCTCATCGACTTCAAACGAACCAATGGGACTACACCTCCGCCCATAGAGAACCCCAAATGGAGCCATCTAAATACTGGAATGGTAGTTGTTATTGTAGGAAAACTCAATAAGAGGCAGATGATCATCCCAACTACCCTTGAAATCAATAACGCAAGCTCTCAACATATCCTCAAGGGTCTGGATCCGCCTGACCATCTGTTTGCGGATTAAATGTCGTGCTAAGCTTAATTTGAGTACCAAGTCCCTTTTTAAAAGATCTCCAGAACTGAGAGCTGAACTGAGTACCTCTATCCGATATGATGTACAAGGGCACTCCGTGCATCCTAACAAACTCTCGAATGTATAACTTTGAATAATCCTCCGCTGAATCGGTGGTTTTGACCGATATAAAATGAGCAGCCTTGGTTAACCTGTCCACAACAACCCAAGAGTCATACTATCTCTGAGTGCGGGGAAAACCTGTTATAAAGTCCATATTGATCTCTTCCCACTTCCAAGTAGGAATGTTGATATCTTGGAGTACACCTCCCAGTCTCCGATGTTCAACTTTCACTTGTTGGCAATTCGGACACTTGACAAAAAATTCTGCAATATCCCTCTTCATGCCATTCCACCAATAAATTTCCCACAAGTCATGATACATCTTGGTGGCACTTGGATGGATAGAATATCTGGATCCATGAGCCTCATGCAACATTCGAATCCTCAAATCACCCCAGTCGGGAACACATAAACGACCCTGGTATCGAAGCACACCATCTCCCCCTTTGGAGAAGACCTCTACTTTCTAATTTTGAACAACTTCTTTCAAATTCACCAATATTGGATCTTCATCTTTCTTATCTTTCACCGTAGTTACCAAGGAAAATTCTGATCCATTCTGAACAACCACACTACCATCGGTCGAGTAAACCAACCTAACTCCCAACTGTGCAAATCGATGAACCTCTTTCACTAGCTCCTTCTTGCCTTCACCCACATATGACACACTCTCCATAGAGAGTCTACTAAGTGCATCTGATACCACATTGGCCTTATTCGGGTGGTAAAGGATACTCATGTCATAGTCCTTAAGTAACTCCAACCACCTCCTTTGCCGAAGATTGAGATCGTTCTGCGTGAACACATATTGCAAGCTCTTGTGGCTTGTGAATACATCTACATGAACCCATAAAAGTAGTTTCGGGATATCATTAAAGCAAATACCACAGCGGTCAACTCAAGATCATGGGTTGGGTAATTCTTCTCAAGAATTTTCAGCTGTCTAGAGGCATATGCTATCACTTTCCCATGCTGCATCAATACACACCCCAGTCCAATCCTGGAAGCATCACAATATACTACAAATCCATCAATACCCTCGGGTAGGGTCAATATCGGTGCTGAGGTGAGTCGGGTCTTCAATTATTGAAAGCTTTTCTCACAAGCCTCTGACTAGTGGAACATTATCTTTTTCTGTGTCAATCTGGTCAATGGCACTGAAATGGATGATAAACCCTCAACAAATCTCCGGTACTAACCTTCTAAGCCTAGGAAGCTCCTAATCTCTGAAGAGTTTGCTGGTCTGGGCCAGTTCTTTACTGCCTTTATTTTTTGGGAATCCACCTTTAAACCTTCGCTTGACACTACATGTCCCAAAAATGCAGCTGAATTCAACCAAAACTCGCATTTGCTGAATTTGGAATATAGTTGACTATCCTTGAGGGCCTAGAGTACTACTCTCAGGTGTACGACATGCTCCTCCTCGCTCCTGGAGTATATCAATATGTTGTCAATGAGTACGATCACAAACATGTCCAGATATACCTTGAATACCCTATTCATTAGGACTATAAAAGATGCAGGGGCATTGGTTAGTCCAAAAGACATAACAACGAAGTCGTAATGGCCATATTGAGTCCTGAAAATGGTTTTCGGGATGTCACTCTCCCGAACCCTGAGCTGGTGGTACCCAGACCTGAGATCTATCTTGGAGAAACATTTGGCACCCTAAAGTTGATCAAATAGGTCATTAATTCTGGGTAAAGGGTATCTATTCTTGACGGTGACCTTGTTCAACTGCCTATAGTCAATGCACATCCGAAGAGAACCATCTTTCTTTTGGATGAATAACACTGGTGCTCCCCATCGAGACTTACTCGGTCTAATGAAACCCTTACCCAACAGGTCCTTGAATTGTTCTTTTAACTCTTTTAGGTCGTCTTGAGCTATTTTGTATGGAGGAATCGATATGGGTTTAGTGTTAGGTAAAATATCAATCCCAAAATCAATCTCCCTCTCTAGAGGAACACCCGGTAGGTCATCCGGAAATACCTTAGGATACTTACATACCACGGGGAATGGTCGAGGTCTCAGATGTGGCATCTTTAACCCTAACCAAATGGTAAATATAACCCTTAGAAATCATCTTCCTGGCCTTGAGATAAGAGATAAAGTGACCTACAAGTACCACTGAACTACCCCTTCATTCTAAAGCTAGTTCACCCGGAAAATGGAACTCCACCGCTTGGGTTCTATAGTTAACAGAAGCATAACATGAAAACAACCAATCCATGCCCAAAATAATACCAAAATCAGTCATAACTTATTCTACTAAGTTTGCAGAGGTTACCTTATGCAATACTCTAATGGGGCAACATCTATATACCCACCTAACTACAACTAATTCCCCAACCGTAGTTGATACAGAGAACGATTCTGAAAATTTTTTAGGACTAACTCCAAAGCTACTAGCAATGTAAGGTGTCACAAAAGACAATGTAGCTCCCGGGTCTAACAAAGCATAAGCATCAATATGAAACACTCGCAACATACCCATAACCCCATCGGGAGAAGTCTCCTGCTCCGGTCGAGAGGCAAGTGCATAAAACCAGTTCTAGCGCTGGCCGCCAGTCGAACTAGTCGAAGCACCCTGCTGAGGAGGATGTGCCGCTGAGGCTACTGAATTGGCGGCTGGGTACGGGCTCCACCACCCCCTGACCTGGTTGCGGGGCAATCGCTGAGTTTGTGTCCGGGTCTGCCACACTCGAAACAAGCATCTGAGCCCACAAAACACCTCCCTGGGTGACTCTTTCCACAACTAGCACAAGATGGAAATGTACGCTCTGTGCGCATGCTACTCTGACCCCTCAAACCTGAGGCCCTGCTCCTATGATCATCTCAAGGCCTGGATGGGGTACTAGCTGAGGATGGTGCTGGTGCTATAGACCTGTGCTGAGACTGCTGGTGAGGCCTACCTCCTGGCCTCGACTAAGAGAACCTGTATCTATCAGTCCTCGACCTCTTGGCCTCTCTCTCCCTCATGTGAGTTGCCTTCATCTGTTGGGAATAAAGGACTATATGGGGATTATCCAGATCCCAGTGAAGCATAGCTGTCCTGCAGTCCTATTCTAGATACTCGGCTACTCCATGCACGAATCTACTCAGTCGTGCCCTCTGGTCCACCACTAACTCCGGGGCATACTTTGATGACTGAGTGAACTCAACTGAATACTCTATCACTGTCATCTTTCCTTGCATGAGGTTGTAAACTCTGGTGCCTTCAACTCCCTTATCTCCCGAGGGAAAAACCTGTCAAGGAAGGCCATGTGGAACTCGTCCCAACTGATAGGGCCCACTCCTGCTGCCCTACTCTCTCTCCATTGCTTGTACCATATGTGGGCGACCCCCTTGAGAAGATAGGTGGCCAAATAAACATACTCCTCATTTTCCACCCCCATAACCTGGGTACCCTTCAAGATCTCCTCGATCAACACATGTGGATCCTCGTCCACCTTAGAACCCGTGAACTTAGGAGGGTTCATCCTCAAGAAATCTCCTACCCTTGCTACCACCGCATTCCCATTCTGACGGTAATGCACCGCTGTCTGATGATGGACCTGGGAAGCCATGGCCTGCGCCAATATCTAAATCGCTGCCCTAAACTAAACATGGGTAGTTGGCTCTTGTGCGTGCTCCAAATGAACAGGTGGGGCTGGCTGATGCCCATCACCATTGTCTCCCTCATGATCATTGCCATTTCCATTTCTTCGGATGTTCACACAACATGGAGGCATGATTTCAGCAGACACGAATAGCATGAATTATAAGGATGGAAAGACTTTTCATCGCACGACTTAGATCATGAAAGATGCGAACATTTCCCAAACGTCTAGTAGCCTCTCCGTTATAAGTGTGGCCCGCTTCACACAGATGAAAAATACTCTACTTAATGTGGCTTTCAAACTCCCTAGGACACTTCAAACCTATGGCTTTGATACCAAGTTTGTCACAACCCGAGAGTACTCCCGGATCATAAACACGGGACAAGGAGCCCCAGAGACCCCAAGTCGACCCATGGCATGAGAATACATCTAAGCCATTCACATGAAGCGGAAGACATAACATTATAACATGATATAGAGGACATAATGACATGAAATAGAAAATACGATAATACATGATTCATACATAACAATTGAGTTCTACATATAGTCTGAAAAGCCTCTAGCCATAATAGATGGGTTGATGGGAAAATACCCCAACTAACCCTAAGTACTAAAACTGAAATAAGAGAGAATCTAAATACAAGGCCCTCGAAACATGAGGACTCACCAATACAGACTGAGAGCAAAAGCCGAGAGTAAGCTAAAATTGAGGCTGAACCTGAGAACAGGGTCCTGTATCATAAAATGATACAACATAGGAAGTATGCGGGTCAGTACTTGAAACGTACTGAGTATGTATCATGTATCATGATCGTAAACATTGAAATCATGATCGTAAACCTGAAATCATAAGTATATCATAAGACTCAAGGTTTTCTAAAACATTCGTAAACCTGCCATATTTATAACATGAGAGAAAGCATTTCATCAAACATGACTTGAGCCAAAGAGACATAATCATAACATGAATGAAAACAAGAAGGAACAGTGGGAGATTTCTATAATCGACATCCCCATATGAGCATAGATGGAGCCTAACCTGTAAACCTAGTCGGGAGGCCGTTCATATCACGCCCCACCTTGGGAGGCATGACTGGCACCTGGTGCCCTTCTAGGACCTAGACTGTTGAACTAACTTAGCCTAAGCACTTCTGGTGCAAGGCTGGCTCTAACTCTGGAATCAAGAAAACGAAAGGCTATATAATGGTTGTAAATACAGCCCCCCGGCCGACAAGGCCTATAGCCACCTGTTAAAAGAAAATAGCTAACCAGAAACAACTAAATATAAGGAGTCCTATGCGGGCGACAAGGCCACCATGCTGTCTAGTTATATCTTAGAAATGAAATCGATCACTAAACTTATCTGTGACAGACAAGGCCACCAACTAACAATTGAATAAGGCCCCACACGGCCAATACAGCTAACTACAAGAAAAAATATACAATTTGCAAGCCTCTAAAAATAATAAGATGGTCGGTACAGGGCCCCGGCCTACCCATACTGTACAGACAAGAAGAAAGTAAACCTCTGTCTTCCAAATTCCGGATGAAAGGAACTGAAGGCTCTGTATCGCTGACTAGAACTACGAGGGATCTGCTCCTCATCTATGTACACCTGCAGGCAAGTAATGCAGTGCCCCAAAACGGGCATCAGTACCACTGGTACTAAGTATGCAAAGCAACAACTGAAAATAACTGAAAGTAAATAATGAAACTGATAGTAACTTGAGCAATAAGAAACACAGATTGAAACTAACTGGAATAGTGGGTTCAAGACTAACCTTAACTATTTTGAAAAGAGTAGGAGTCGTACCTAGTAAAGTGGCATCGTATTGTCTATCTAACCATAAAAAGTAACATGACAAAACATAACACAACATAAACCTTATCTGGCCCCCATAAGCCGGAAGATACAATCATCACAATCTAATTACCCCTACCCAGGTCATACAACAACACCTAGTAACTATAAGCAACCTGCCGATCCCATGGGTATGAAACTTTGACCCGCTGGGCCCTTGACTATAACTGTACCTGAGTCCGGATGACTCCTGAAATCAACACCCCAGCCGCAAGCGCTCGATAGGGGTGTATAAAGGCCAACCACTACAAAATATGGGGAACTGGCATCCCATCTTCGTCCCTAGTGGACGGCATGCCACTCCATAGAGCGACGTATCCTCGCCCTCTGGCAGATGAGTAGATACATCTATTAACCCTGAGGCGGTCACGGAAACTAGGTAATCCAGCCCAAAACAATACAATCAAGTCTCAATTGATAACAATGACTGCATATAATACATACTAAATCTGAGAATAATAATATAATCTCTGACATGTTGTACTAAATCTCATACTAAAGCATGATATAACATTTCTGAAATAATCTGCTGGGACTTATGCTATTTTACTAAGTTTCATGCTAAACACGATATAATATTTTTGACGTGCTTTACTAAATTTCATACTAAGTACACTATACTATTTCTGAAATACTCTACTGGAATATATACTGTTTTAATATACTGGGACAACTAACTTGCCGAAAGAAACTGGCTTTACATACCTCGGCTTATGGCTTTCTGATTAACTGGCATAGCTCGACTAATATTCAGTGATTTCCCCAACTGTAATCATTTTCACAACAGAATAGAACTAATTTCATCATTATTTTGGAAGAAAATGATACTATGTATATATCTACTGGCTATTCTTCGGCTTATCGAAGAACGATCGAAAACTCGAAATTTCTTGGGAGTATAGAAGGGAGAAATACTCACTTTAATGTTGGGAGTGTATTAACACTAGTTTGGAGAAATTCCAATCACTTTGACTCAGCGGGACGATGATTTGTCGGACGATTTGCGCGAAACTAACTCCGTAGAAATGCTCCCTGCAGCTTTATACTTCGGTACCCAAAGTTTATTTGCGTTTGGACTGCGTTTGACGGCATAATCAGACGAAAATTTATAGTAACCCTTCGTCCTCCTTTGTTCTCTAGTCGATACTTATGAAAATAACATGAAAATGAAGGGTGAGGCCTTTATATACTTGGAGCCTGAACCATCATAACGTGGTACGCTAGCCATCGCGCCAATCCAGCTCCATCCCACGCTGGCCATCGCGGAGGAGGTGCCTCCATGCCACGTTGCCCCTTTGGGAAGCACGGTTCGGCCTCCTCTTACGAAAATCTAACTTGGCACTCGTTCGGCCTTTCCCCGGGCCCTTTCCTCGCACGTAAGGCATCCTAAAACTTCAAACCAACATGCGCATAGTACAACTACATGCTAGAAACTTATGGGGTGTAACAGTTCATACCTTTCCAAGGGTAGAACCATGAAAGGCGTGATATCACTCATGAAGACCCCGTAAGACATAGGGACAGTCACCAAGGAGGTCCCAAACATAACCTACGTTGGCACATAATTTTGAGATTTGAGGCGTAAACTAGGCCCCAAACCTACTTGGTGTTAAGTACTACTCCCAAAACATGCACGTGCTCATAGAAATTCATACATGACATGCATGGATAGTTAAGTCGTGATATCATAACATGCTTGAAAATTCATAAACTAGCCATGAAATTAGGCCCGTGAGTCGGCCAAAATTAAAATTCATGAATCATAATAAACATGTGGGCGTTGCCCGATATTCAAAATTCTTGAAATACTTATATATATAGAAAACATGATCGTAATAACATGATTGGAAACATGCTTAAAATTATAAAACTCATATCATATTTGAAGGATCACCATATCTATGAAATTCAATGGAAACCTCATGATTTGGCATTTAAATTCTTAAACATTAGGTCAGCAATACATTGAGTAAAACAAGTGAAATCATCCCAATAATTTGAAACCCATAATTTAGACATTCTACAACAAGTTCATATCGATTTTTTAGGAATCATGCATTTGGGTTAATACCCATAAGAATTTAATAATAAAGTCCATAGATTAGGGAGAATTTGGGCAAGTGTGGGGACTAAACCACCCCATCAGAACCCCACATACCTGGAAACATTTAATTCTTAATCTCCTTGAGAGCCCAAGATGGAATTTAGAGAAATTGAGGAAGAACACCTTGAATCACCTTGTAATCTCCTCTCTTACTCTTGCATGCATGAATGAGGCTTACATGAACTCAACCCCCTTAAAAGACTCTACTTAGACCTTAAAAAGACGTAGTTTAGGTCTTAGAAACTTAGGAATTACGAAAACACCCCTATTAAAAATGCAGAAATTTCTTGTTGCCAGTCCCCACAAGGGACCTCACGAGTCATTGCCAAGGGGCATGACTCGTGGCCGGGATCCTTCATGCTTACTACCCAAAATACTCAGGGGACCCCACGAGGGACCCCACAAATCATGGTGGCTGACCATGACTCATGGTCACCACTACCCAAAACCTTGAACAAACCTCCAAGGTAGACCACAGGAGACCTCACGAGTCGTGATGTCTGACCATGACTCATGGTCATGCCCATGGCCTCCTCAACTTAAGCCTTCCAACCTTGTTGACCATGAGTCACCTCACGAATCGTGGTCACTCCTTACGACCTACCTCATGGGTCGTCCTGAGATCTTGTGCGAATATTTTAAGGTTTTCTCCATTTTGACTCCCAGGTCTAATCCTTGGGTCCCCGGAGTATTAACACTTTCTCAATAGCCTCATGGACTGAATCTGGACTAATCATCAAAGCTTCACTAATTTCATACCAATCAATAGGAAATCTACATCTCGGCCCATAAAGAGCCTCATACGGAGCCATTTGGATGCTAGAATGGTAGCTGTCGTTATATGCAAACTCAATGAGAGACAAATGATCATCCCAACTACCCTTGAAATCAATCACACATGCTCTAAACATGTCCTCAAGAGTTAGAATGGTCCGCTTGGCCTGACCATTTTGACTCCAGGGTCTGATCCTTGGGTCCCCGGAGTATTAAAACTTTCTCCATAGCCTCATGGACTGAATCTGGACTAATCATCAAAGCTTCACTAATTTCATACCAATCAATAGGCAATCTACATCTCCGCCCATAAAGAGCCTCATACGGAGTCATTTGGATGCTAAAATGGTAGTTGTCGTTATATGCAAACTCATTGAGAGACAAATGATCATCCCAAATACCCTTGAAATCAATCACACATGCTCTAAACATGTCCTCAAGAGTCTGAATGGTCCGCTTGGCCTGACCATCTGTCTGCGGGTGAAATGCTATGCTAAGCTTGACCAGAGTACCGAGTCCCTTCTGTAATTACTTCCGAAACTGGGAGGTAAACGGAGTACCTCTATCTGATATGATGTACAAGGGCACTCCACACAATCAAATTAACTCCCGAATGTACAACTTAGCATAATCCTCAGTTCAATTAGTAGTTTTGACTAGTAAGAAATGAGCATAATCTTTGATGCTCAACCTTCACCTGTTGACAATTCGGGCACCTAACCACAAATTATGCTATTTCTTCATGCCATTCCACAAATAGACTTCCCATAGGTCACGGTACATCTTGGTGGAACCTGGATGTATGGAATATCTGGAACCATGAGACTCCTGCAACATCCGATATCTCAAATTATCAATACCCAGAACACACAAGCAACCCTTTAATCGAAGCACCCCATCTCCCTCTTTGGAGAAGACTTCTAACTTCTGATTTCGAACGTCTTCCTTCAACTTTACAAAAATAGGATCCTCATCTTGTCTATATTAAACATCGGTCACTAAGGATGATTCTGACCCATTTGGAATAAAGACACAAACATCGATCGAGTCACAAGATGGACTACTAGCTGGGCAAGCTGATGAACATCCTTCATTAACTCCTTCCTTTCCTCATCTATATGGGACACACTGTCAATGGAAAGCCTGCTAAGAGCATCTTCCACTACATTAGCCTTACCCGGGTGGTAAAGGACACTCATATCATAATCCTTCCAAAGCTCCAACCACCTTCTATGGCACAAATTACTATCCTTTTGGGTGAACACGTACTGTAGGCTTTTGTGGTCCATAAACACATCTACATAGACCTCCTACAGATAGTGTCTCCAAATATTTAAGGAAAATACTACCGTCGCCAATTCGAGATCATGAGTCGGGTAATTCTTTTCATGAACATTCAGCTGCCTGGAAGCATATGCTATAACCTTACCGTGATGAATAAATACAGAACCAAGGCCAATTCTCAAAGCATAACAATATACCACAATCCCATTGGTACCCTCAGTTAGGGACAATACTGGTGCCAAGGTGAGTCGAGTCTTCAACTTTTGGAAACTCCTCTCACAAGCCTCCAACCATTAGAACTTCCCTTTCTTTTGGGTTAGTTTAGTCAACGGTGCTGTGATAGATGAAAACCCCTCAACAAACCTCCGATAGTAACCAGCTAACCCACAGAAACACCTGATATCTGAAGGACTCACTAGTTTAGGACAATTCTTCACCGCTTTTATCTTTTGAGATTCTACCTGCACACCCTCACTTGAGAACGCATGGCCTAAAAATTCGACTAAACCAACCAAAACTAACATTTGCTAAACTTATCATGTAACTGGCGATCCTTGAGAGTCTGTAGCACCACCCTCAAATGAGCGGCATGCTCCTCCTCGCTCTGAGAGTATATGAGAATATCATCTATGAACACAATCACAAACAAATCCAAGTATGGCTTGAACACCTTATTCATCATGTCCATAAAAGCTGCAGGAGCATTCGTTAGCATAAAAGACATAACTACAAACTCATAGTGACCATACCGATTCCTAAAGGTCGTCTTAGGGATGTCACTCTCCCGAACCCTGAGCTGAACGTATACGGACCTGAGGTCTATCGTCAAAAAGCACTTAGCATCTTGAAGCTAGTCAAACAAATCATCAATACTAGGGAGAGGATACCTATTCTTTATTGTGACCTTGTTTAATTGCCGATAATCAATACACATGCAAAGAGAACCATCCTTCTTGGGGAAAAAGAGAACTGGTGCACCCCATGGGGATTTTCTAGGTCTGATGAATCCCTTGTGTAAAAGATCCTTCAACTGCTCCTTCAACTCTTTTAGCTCATTTGGGGCCATTCTGTAAGGAGTAATAGATATAGGTTGCGTATCGGGAAGAAGGTCAATACAAAAATCAATCTCCCGCTTGGGAGGAATTCCTAGTAAATCATCTGGAAACACCTCTGGATACTCACACACTATAGGAACTGACTGGATAGTCGGGGTTTCAGACGTATAATCCTTAACCCTAGGTAGATGGTACATATAACCCTTAGAAATGATCTTTGTGGCCTTAAGGTAGGAAATGAAACGACCTACAGGTACAACTGAACTATCCTTCCACTCTAGAATTGGTTCACCTGGAAATATGAACTCTACTGCATGGGTTCTAAAATTGACTAAGGCATAACATGCATATAACCTATCCATGCCGAGGGTAACATCAAAATCAGTCATGGCTTGCTCTACTAAATTTGCTGAGGTGACTTTCTAAAGAACTGTGACAGGGAAATTTCTATATACTCATCTAGATATAACTTAATCACCAACTGGAGTAGAGACTGAGAAGGGTTCTGACAAAATCTCATGACTGACTCCGATGCTACTAGCAATATAGGCCATTACAAAAGATAAAGTAGCCCCTAGATGTAATAATGCATATACATCAAGGTGGAATACTCGTAACATACTAGTGACTACATCTAGGGAGACCTCCTTCTCCTGATGAGATGCTAAGGCATAGAACATGTTTTGACGTTGTCCACCACCTATGTTGGTAGATGCCCCCTGCAGAGCCAGGCATGCTGGTAGAGATGCTGAATTGGTGGCTGGGCCTCGACCCCTATCATGACCCTATATGGCATTGGGCAATCCCTAAGCATATGTCCGGGCTTCCAACACCTGAAGCAAGAACCTAAACCTGCCATGAACTGATGCACGTATCTCCGGCCACATCTGCCATACTCATAAGTGTTGGTCTCTGTGGGTTTGCTACCCTGACCTCTAGAGCTTGATCCTCGTCCCCTCTAATCGCACCTGGATCTAGATGGCACACTAATAGACAAAAGCACTAGGGATGAAGATCTCTGGTGGGACTGCTGACGGTTCCCACTAGGTCTCTGCTGGGCGAATCCAAAGTTATCAGTCCTGGCCCTGTTGCCATCTCTCTCCCGCTCACTTATCTATACTGCCTCCATCTATTGGGCGTAAAAGACTATTTGAGTAAAGTCAATGTCCTGGTGAAGCATCACAACCCGGCAATCCTTGACTAGGTAATCTGCTACCCTATGTACGAATCGGCTTCCCTCGGGCTCTCTGATCTGCCACCATCTCAGGTGCGTACTTGGACAGATGAGTGAGCTCCAAGGAATACTCCTGAACTGTCCTCTTCCCTTGCTTTAGGTTCACAAAATCGGCTGCTTTGGTCTCCCTCATCTCACGAGGGAAGAACCGAGGTTAGATCGGCGCACTCCTCTCTAGGCACCCCCATGACTTGGGTGATCTTCATAACCTCATCAATGAACTCATTTGGATCCTCGTCCACCTTTGATCCAAGAAACTCCAAAGGGTTCATCCCCAAAAAATGTATAACTCTTGTTGTCGCCGCATTCCTATTTTGAGGGACATGCGCGACCACCTAATGATTGAACTACGCAGTCAAGGCCTCAGCTAACATCTGTATGGCTGCCCTGAACTCCACGTGCGCAACCGGCTAAGGTACATGCTCCTCATGGGCTGGTGGGTCCTGCTGGTGCCTGTCTCCATTGCCATTCTCATGGCCATTTTCATTCCCATTTCTTTGTTTGTTAACTCGGTGAGAAGGAATGATTCTGCAAATGCGTATTGCACGAGTTAGAAGGATAGAGAGGTATTTCATCGCACACCATAGATCATTAAAGAAGGGAACATTTTCTAAAAATCTCGTAGCCTCTTCGTCATAAGTATTGTGTGCTTCACACCCATGAAAAAGACTCTACTTAAAGCAGCTTTCAGACACCCTAGGACACTTCAAAACCTAATGCTCTGATATCATGTTTGTCATGACCCGAACATAGGTCCAGATCGAGACACGGGACAAAGAACCCTGAGAGGCTCCAAGTCGACCCATGGAATGAACATTTTCTAACTCATTCAAATAAAGTGGAAGATCAACATAATCAACATAGCGGAAGTGCAATCATAACATAACATCTGAATACATACATAAGTCTAAAGCTGAATACATACTATGTCCGAAAAGCCTCTAAGACTATCGAGTTGATGGGACAAGACCCCCAAATAACTCAATATAGTTTGAAACTGAAAACACAAAATATAACTGATAAGTAGGGCCCTCAAAAGATGAGGACTCACCAACTCTGATGGGGAAGTCTAAATTTTGGGAGTTTGGCTAGCGGCGGAATTCAGACCAAATATTGGAGCCTGTATCATGAAATGATTCAACATAGAGTATGTGGTCAGTACGTGGAATGTATCGAGTATACAAGGTAAGTAAAACCGCTAAGTAAGTAAAATGATAAAACATGTATATTATAAAAAATATCAAGATATGATTCTGAGGATAGGGCTTGCATTCTATTTTTCTAAAATCATGATCTAAACATAACTGAACAACATAACTGAATAGAATGACCCAAAGTTGAAAACTGATAATCATAACCAAAACTAAACATTGGGTCAAACCTTTTGAAAACATATTATCATGACTGATGAACATGCATTACTGAAATCATGAGGAACAATGGGAGACTCTTCATATAACTGACATTACCACGATGGAGCTTACGTGATCCGACTATCACACTCAAGTGTGGTAGAGCCCTCCAAAGCTTTGCTAGGGCTAAGGATACTACCATGATATTGATATCAAGATGAAGTCCCCCTTGGTGTGGGGAAGCTCACAAGAGAGGTTCCAAATAATCTGAACATACGTACGTTGGCACGTAATTCTGAGTCATAGGGTGGAATGGCCCTTAGTATACTCGGTGCTAGACACTACTCTCAAAAATATGCATATCCTCTCCATCATTTTTCAACGAAGTTGAACCATCATCTAGTGACAAAGCTGAGTCATAACATACATACATAAAAATTAAATCATAACATGGGGATCCTTGGCTCAAATCATACCACAAGCTAAACATGATTGGGAGTCTAGACTCCAAAACCATGTGGTAAGCTAATTAATTTGAAATCATAAAACATACTTGATCATATGGGCTTTCCCAATACTTATACATGCTTGAAATCAACTTATTTCACTTTGAAAACATGAACATAAACATAGATAATTCAAAATCATACTTTCTTCATAAACATCTCATCATGCTTGAATACACATTTCATAGATCTCAACTGTCATGAACTTTCATGGATGGACATCATAATTTATAAAACTTGAAATCATAATTGATTATTGAAAACATTGTAGAATATGCCCATTAATCATAGTTAACCATTTGAAACATTCTTGGATCATACCCATGATTGAAACTTAGAGAATTCACACATTGGGTAAAAAAACTCATAGATTCATCAATTAGAATTTTTATGAATTGAGAGGGAATTGGGCACGGGTGCGGACTTCATCCACCACTTTTTAACTTCCTGATCTTGATACAATGAATCGAAAGAATGGGTCGTTACTCCAAACGTTAACCCATTACTGCCTCCCATTACCCCGCTAGATTCCACTTAAGTCCCTAACAATGATAGCTTAGGACAAGTTGTTACTCGTCCCAACGAATCGTCATTTCTGGTCGTTAACACCACTGCGCATCTTTAGGAATTCCTCCCAACTATCACTTACAGTGACTCTTTTTTACCAACAATGAGCCATCCCAGAACTCGTTCCAACTTCATTTTCCCAAGACATTCAACCTAACAGCCAATTCCTATCGTTCGTCCTTCCACCAACGGGTTGTCATGAGACGCGTTACTTCCCAGCCTTCCCCTACATATTCTCACCACGGGCACTTCTAATGGGTCGTTAGTACCACCAACGACCCATAACATGACTCGTTCTTAGAAAATTCTCAGATTTTCTACTACTTTTCATTTCAAATCCCAAGACTCGTGTTAGGCACTTCTGGGGAATTACACCTTAAATATTTAATCTCATTTCAATATACAACTCAGGAACATAGGAATAGCTCAAGATACTGATTTCAATGTACACAAGAGCACACTCACTCAATATCAACTTACAAACTTAATCGTGTAGAAAGAAGGACTAAGGGACGCCTTACGTACCATAATTTGCCAACTCTAACATTCCATTAACCTTCATTTAAACCTTATACTTTATGCTCCTTAAGACTTCAACTTTCAACCACTTTATGGAATACTACTTGCCATGGGAACTTTGATAGGTTTGAGCTTACAAAGTTTTTACACCTAGAACAGGGTAGCATGAGTGTTCGCGAATATAGCCTCAAGTTTAATTCTTTTGACCAGACATGGTGTGAAATATGAGAGATAAAGTCCATCGATGTGTATCAGGTTTAGGACCCAATCTGGTTTGAGAGTGTCGAGGGGTTTCTACCTAAAGATATGTGACTATTACTCAGATGCAAACATTTGCTTAGAAGACGGCAGATCCGATTAGCAAGTACAAAAAGAGTAGTAGTACAGAGTAAGGAAATTAGGTCAATAGGATCATTTAAGGAACCTTGTACTGTTTCAAGTCCTCGGCCAGCAAAACATTAAGTCTCTCCTTGAGATTCAGTCTCTTCTTTGTCAGTAGGTCAAACATTAATTCCTTTTATCATAACCGGCAATAGCAGGCCATGGTAAAAGCAATGGTAAAAGAGTAGTTCTATCCTACATCATAGGTGGTTATGTTGTGATGGTCACTTCTCCTCGTGGTGATACCTAAAGTATGAATAAAAAAGTGGTATTAGAGTTAACCATCACTCTCATAGTAATGTATTTCTTTGCTTATTGTTAGAAAAGTTTACTGATTATGTGGTGTTAAGGAACGCCTGTGTTATGTCAAATAAATAAATTGAGTTGAATTAGTATGGTTTAAAATGAAGCAACGATATAAAAGGAGGTGTTTATGAATATATGGAATGTATGTTTACAACAAAAGGAAAGGAAAAGTTAAAGGTATTATGGCCAAGCTACGTCTCCCAAGTATAATCCTCTTTCGAGGACGAATGATATTTTTTTATTGGGGGACGGGGAGGATGTTACACCTAGGAAAATCTTTGATAATTATTTGATATATGTATGTTGTATTAAGGGAAGTATGAGTTGTATTTTGGTTGTAGGTGAGGAGGGAAACATGTACAAAGGCAAAAGCAAAGAGTATGTGAAGTTCACAAGTAAGGGTCAATTTTAAACGATCATATCTCCAAATCTTTAATGAGTTAGAACTTCTACGACATTTCAAATTAAAGGTATATTAGTATAGTTTTCAGAAAATCAAACTGTTTGTCAATCGATGTTTAGAGTAAAACATTATGGGCGTTTTATTGAGGCCATATTAACCAGTAACTTAAGCACCGCCTCCACCGCCCTACCCCAATTTATTTAAGTTATTTGATTCCCAAATCATATCATCCCTATCCAACTTTGATATGCCTGCTTAGGGTACATTTCTCTTTTATTTTCCAGCCAATAACTAGGATAAATTAAAGTAAATCATTAACGAAAATCATATAAAAACACAAGTTAAGTGAAGGAGGTCATTTGCAAGTTGTGTGTAGTGGTGGTTATTTTTGTTGCGTTTTGGAAGTGTGTTTGCGGTGTTCTTGCTGCGTTTTTGAAGCAGTACTAATATGTGTATATACTTCATCTTATAGGAATTGGATAAAAGAAAGAAGGTAAGGATTCTACCGTTTAAACTTTCGAAAAAGCTTAGTGAAAACCTAAAAATTGGAAGCTAGAGTAGGCTATTTTTTATTGCTTTTTTGCTAAAGTTGATTCCATGTTTTAGGAAGCGAAGCTAGTGCATTTGAAGCCATATTAATCTTCCAGGATACTCCATTTTTTGATGTATTTTAAGGCAAGAAAAGGGCAATTATTTCTAGCTATTAAACTTGAAAGAATTACCTAAAACTAGAAATTGAGGTTGATGTTTGTGGTGTCGTTTTGGTTGTTGTGGTGTGAAAATTCTATCCATTTTTGGAGGATTGGTGCATCTGTAACTATAATGGAAATATAATCCCTATTCATGGGAGTTGATCATAATGAAAACTAGGTAAGATCCCCCTTTCATTTCCCCTTAAAAGTATGGGATCAAGCCAGAATAAAGTGTTGAAATGTTGCCTTGTTTGGTTGTATTGTGGCTGCCATTGGTGTGTCGTTTTGGCTGGATAAAATGGCTTAAAATATCCTTAACTTATAGTTGTAATCTCAATGAATTTCAGAGGGACAAAAATTTTTTATTGGAGAAAGAATTAGCTAAAGAAACTCATCGGAACAAGATATGTAGGGCGCCCGTTATCTCATTTTTTCAAGCACGTTTTCATGCCATTGGTAAGTCCGACATTCCTATGTCTCTAAGTTCATGTTGGTATTATATTATGATTCTGTCCAAATGTTGAAGTTGCTTAACATTAAACATACTTGTAAAAGAGATGAAGCTTGTGAAGGTAAAGCCACAGGTGTCATTTATACACTTGTAGTCATATTATCGTTGTCGTAGCTATAGAC
>JACEIK010002224.1:53642-68581 GCA_018107945.1 Datura stramonium | reverse complement strand
TATATGGTGTCAAATGTTTTAATTTCTGGATGCTAAATGAAATTGGTAAAAAGGGCAAGAAGACGACGCGCAAACGAACTTAACGCTTGAAAGCGGTTTTAAGTTAAACAAGGGAAAATGAGGGTAACTAAATGTAATTCCCTTATGATAGTTGTCCACGCTCCTATACAAATGTTTTAAGGATATAAATTCAAAAGGAGATTCCCCAATTTCCTTTCCTTAAGCTAACCAGTTAGTTAACGAGTTTCCAAACCAACCAACACGTTGAACTTGGAAAATAGAAGTCGAATGTGTAATTTATCGATATGTCTATAGAACAATCTTTGTGAGCAGTTTATACACAATTTATTAATATTAATAGGTTATATGTAAATAAGAATGTGTGTATATGTAAACACACACACACACACATCTATACATACACATGCTTGTGTTTATGTTCAAGTTACATGTTAAAGCAGGACGAAATGTCTTTAGAATATCGCTATAGGTTTATTAGGATCTTTTGCTATCTGGACCTCCTGAGAGTTGTTTAAGACATTGAGTGGGCATATTACATGTTATTTGAAATTTGATTATATGAATGGAAGATAATCCAAGTATTAATGTTGAGATGTTAATAACAGAAGGGAAGATAAAGTTAATACTTAGACCATTTTAAGGTAATACGTAAATCATGTATTCTTTGTCCATAATTGATTTCAATGGCCTTAAAATGATGTTTAGTATAATCAAGATATGACATAAGGAGTAAAGTTGTTAACTAGTAATAAGGTAATTACGTATAATGTTTAATGAAATAGTTAACATGGTAGTAAAGGTTCGACACAAATTGTAATTGTAAAGTAAGTCAAGCAGAGTAAGATAATTAGTAAGATTTACGTAAGTAGTACGATTTACAACAGTGAACCAGTTAAGTAAATTAAATAGATAGTAAAATAGATCATATGTTCTTGAGACATCTAGTAAAGAAGTTATAAAGCTATCTAAGTACATTGTGTGGTAAGATGATTTAATGAAAGATTAAGTGACAACTTTCTATTAATTAGTTAGAATTGCACGTCTATGGAACAATAGCATAAGTTGAAGAGAAGTTCTCCGCTATGCTTTTAAGAGAGTATGTTAAGTTAATTATTCTAGGTATTGACTTGTCTTCCAATACTTAAAGGTTAATCCAAAACTTCTAAACTACTTATAATAACATTAACCATTCTTAACATCCTCAGTTAGTTGTGAAGGTTGTGTAGGTTAGTTTAAAGTTGTTTGATTTATGGCTATAAGTTTTATTATGCCTTTGAGGTAGCCCGTAAAGAATTTTTTACGAGTTCCCAAATTAAAGAAATGTAGGTCTCAGATCCTTAAGCTATGTCTTCACGTTCAAAAGTTATGTTGAAACATGTGATGCTAATGCACGGAGTTTTAAGTAATCATATTTTGAGAACCTCGATAACAGCTCAGCAAAGTATTTGAATTTGCAAGAAGTATAATAACTAAAGTTTGTATAATTCCCTTTAGCAAGAAGTCTTAATGTATACAATTCTTATGTCGTAGTACAGAATTGAACTCACCCAATTATACTCAGGTCATACGTCTATACGTTCAACCCTTGTTGAGTTATTATTTGAGTTTCCTATGTATAATAAAGAGTCCTTCCCATGTATATACGTTCCCTATCTCTAAATAAGTATAATACAAGTTTTTAGTGATCAGTTAAGCTAAGAACTCCAATTAGATACTCTGTGTAAGAGTCCTAGATATGTATGCAACTTTAGCCTCTAGGATATGGCTACTTATGTACTGAGCTAAAGGATCTCATCAATTAAGTTAGTATCTAGTTATTCCAGTAGGTTAATCAATGAGGCTTATTTTTGAGTTACCAGGGTCAAAGGTTGTGCTAGAGTACTATTACATCATCAAGCATGCACTCTTGCATTATGCTACTTATGATTATGTATCAGGTGAGCCTACAGGCATATGGTACCACCACCAGAAGATATACCAGTTGGGTAGATAGATGATACATATAGACCTCCGAGTGACTGTATCAGATAGGTAGAGGTACCAACCTCCGGAATGTATGCCAGTTGGATATATAGATAAAGCATGGCACACATACTCATGATTTCATTGATACATATATTTGTTGTTATATTGCATTTATGTGACTATACATATTGCATTAGCACGGATGAGATTCTAGTGAAAGAACAACTGCCAGAGTGAGGTTGAGTCTGTCCCTACTCCTAGTTCAATTATCTTGACTTCACTACTATTGTAGTGAGTTGTTATCAATTACATTTATAGAGTTCCATATTGTCTCTGTCCTTTATGTGATTATGAATTTAACTCTGTTACTATATGATTATTGTATCACATTTATAGTTTCGGCCTTACTTAACAATATATTTTATTCGTACTAACATCCCTTTGCCTAGGGATTTGCATTTGTGTCGCAGGTGCAAGTAGAGCCTCAGATTGCCAATTGCAATAGCGGATCGTGAGATCAACGAATGTGTTTGTATGCTCCTTTATTCCTGGAGCTAAGAGCTAGTTATTTCAGCTTATGTTTTGAGTTATTGTTATGGGCAGTTCAGATTCTATTCTAACCATCAGTTCTATTCACTCTTTAAAGTCTTTCTGAACTTAGAATGTATAGTATTTTTTAGTCATTATCCTTGTCGACATTTCTGTTTCTTGATTTAGCATAGTCATGGCTTTATTGGCATTTTAGTTATTTAGTTGTTGTAGTTGAGACCTTATATATCTGTATGTTTACTCCAGTTGACTATGACAGGTGGCTTTGACAATATAAGTTTTATAGCTATAAACGATATATAGCTGGCTCCACGGTCAGTCAGATATCGGGAGCCAGTTGCGCCCTCTCCCGATTTTTGGTTGTGAAAAAAATATATGAAATAGGAAACCATATTGAAAACTGAAGTATTGTTGAGTATGTATAACATCCACAATAGATATAAACAAATATACAATGACCCAAGAGTGAAACATGCATATAGAGCTAAAAAAATCTATAAGTCATGAAGTAAATTCATTTAACTAAAAAAGTGGGCAATGTACAAATACTACAGAAAAAATATATGTGGGAGGTTCTCGTAACCAATATAATCGACGTGAGAAACATGAAGTCTAACTTGTAACCCTAATTGCAAGGGTTTTCTATACTAAGAACCGTGGCTGGCGTAAATTCATTCATGATCCCATTCGGGTGAAGGGAGACATTCTAAGTTGGTGAGTACCTCTTATCCTATGGTGGCACGTAGTTTGGGATTTGGGTTATCTTAACTAGTGTCTGCTCGGTGATATGTACTACTCCCAAAACTGTATACATATGCTCATAATAATAACTGAGGTTTGAAGGGTTTGCATGGATTAGATAAAATTATACTATTTTCTAAAATATTTGAAATACTGAACTAGCCATGCAAGTTGTAACTGAATCTGAAGTCATAAGATCATAGTATATTGAATCATTCTGAAAATGTGCTCAAATTGAGTAAATCATGTTATGTTTTGAGTATATAGTTAAATGGAGATTTTTCTAAAAATGAAACCCATGCATAGGTGTAAAATTCATGTGGAAATCATGAGAGAAATACAATATATTAAAATTCATAGTTCTTATATAAAGATATTTTAGCCCTAAAATCATGAGTTTATATAATCGTTGTTAAAAACATAAATTTAAAATGGAGTTTTAGGCATAAGGGAGAAAGTAACCCCTTAATAATAATCCCACATACCTAAACTAACGTATTCTTTCTAATTACTTGAGATTTCAAGGGTCTAGAGAAGAAGAACCCTGGCTTTTCTTGTGAACCTAGGAGTGTACTATTTCTTTGAGTTTTTTCGGTGTTATGTGAGGGAGTGGTAGGTTAGTTTACTAAGGACCCCTTAAATTCCTTCTAATAAGACCCAAAATGATGTAGTGGATGATTAAAATATTAGAAGTTATGAAAATACCCTTGAAGAAACCATTCTGAAATTCTGGATTTTAGTTCCCTTGGGTCGTACCATGGGTTGTCCTTCTAATGTCTAGTCGTGCTTTGGATTTTCAAAAAAAATAGGATGAAAAATTTTGAGGTTTTGATGTCCAGGTTGGTGGTTCGTCCTAAAATCAATGGATCATAAACTGGTCCATCCTTTTATGGGATGAATGACTAGTAACCTTCGATCGCCAAGTCGATAGGTCGTCCTTCTGGGTGACAGACCATCATTTTTTTATCATAAGTTTTTCTAACTCTTTTTAATTATTCCACGGGTGGGTGGACCATCCTTCAACTTGCATGACAGTTCATGTACTCGATCGTGCAAACTTTCTAGTGAAGTGGCCACCTCTAAACATATTCCACGATTCGTTTGACGAGCCATCCTTTGCTCGACGGTCCA
Organism: Datura stramonium; assembly: GCA_018107945.1. Classification (NCBI taxonomy): domain Eukaryota; kingdom Viridiplantae; phylum Streptophyta; class Magnoliopsida; order Solanales; family Solanaceae; genus Datura; species Datura stramonium. The sequence continues at coordinate 64,174 of JACEIK010002224.1, read as the reverse complement.
TTGGAATCAACCATGAAGTTTCTAACAAACCCGAAACCTCTTTAATTGCATCCGAAGTGCCGATTCAAGATCTGAGGTGTTACAGTACCAATGTAATGATATGGGTGAGTTTACATGAAATTTATATATGTATTGTTGGTATTCCACGGCTTGTGGTATGATTAATTTATTGAGGTTATGGACTACGTGATACTTGATTGTGACTTGATAATCTTTGGTTTTATGATTGGTTTATAAACTTGCATTATATATTTGTGCATATATATTCTTACCACTTTTATTGTTGCATGATGATTATTGGCTGATAGTGCGTATTGTGTTAAGATGATTGTGAATTTCGATACCATTTACTGGTGTAGCTGATTTTAGATAATAAGCATCTTGTTTTCTTTATTATGTTGATATTAAATTTGTAAACTCTTGTTGTGGTGAATTACTATTGATACATATTTATAGCTGTTGAAAATGAAATGTTAGAATTATATATCATTATCACTTCTAGAAAGGGTCAGTTGTCAAAACTTGCTGAGTACACGTGTTTTCTACACTCACACTATACTTACTTCACCTTTTTGTGTGTAGGGATTGAATCAGCTACTAGCGGTACTTGAGTTTCTATGCTATTTGAGATTTTAAGGTTAGAGTTCATGGTTATTTATTTTGTATTTAGCAGTACAAAATTCTAAAGACTCCTAAATTTATTTCCTATCTTATTTCTTTCTAGATAGTCTTTTTAGTTTTTCAAATATGTTTGGTACTCATAAATGCTTTTGTACTAGTGTCATTAGGCCTTGGGATTGTCTTTGGTTTTAACTCGTTGATTCCTCACTTACAAGAATTAATTGTTTATTTTATATTAGTTTTACATTAATAAAATTGTTAATTGATCAATAATGGAATGGGGTTCATCTATGGGGATGGTGGCTGCCCTCACGGCTCAATCAGATTTTGGGTTGTGACAACATGATATCAGAGCATGGTTCCTAGATCCCACTAAGTATAAGAGAAGTGTATGGTATAGTCTTGTAGTTCAGTGCAGAGACGTTCGTTACTTATCTTTAGGAGGCTACAAGACTTTAGGAAACTTCCATTTGTTCATTCCTTATCATGCATATGTAATTCAATATAAGGTTTAAAATTTTTATTTCATTCTCTCACCAATAATAAGGAGACATTCTCAAATTCGCACATCTATGGCGGAAGATGACGTTTCATGGTATAGTGTGAGAATTGTGATGTGCAGAAAGATAAATAGATAATAGGCATTACGACTTTAAAGAATACAATTGAGGAGGCTGCACATATCAAGGATAGTCTGCTCAAGGTGCGATTTGAATAAGAATACTTCAACTTCATTCAGGTTTATTACGATAGTCTTATGACATGAGTGTATCAATGAGAAGTCGTCAATTATATAATGGGATGGTACAATGTTGATGTATTGAATATAAGTGTAAGCTTTAGAGGATTAGCGATATTAGTTGAAACCAACAGAAGTGGAATTATTGCCATGGACTTTGCAAAGATTGTTTTCTACATTGAATTTTTATTAAAGCTATTAAGTTTTTACTTGTTTTCTTGCTTTTTGTGCACCTCATGTCACAGGTTAGTGTATGCTAGATAATTGGAGTTATGGCCATCTGTTGATTCCTCTTGATTCTGAAATCAAACGAACACTTTGAAAGCGACGACAAATGGCAGAAGAAATTTGTGAACCTAACCCTAGTGAGAACAGGAAAGCAAGATTAGCTCGCAGGGTAGCATCGAAGAGGATTCCTATGTTGAACTTTTCCAGGCCTAGCCTGAAGAATGCATCAAAGGCTATTGTGAAGGCTGAGATCACATGAAATTTTGAGCTGAAAGAAGGTACAATGCGACTGGTGCAGAATACATGCCAGTATTAGGGTAAACCATGTAAAGACCGTCATAAGCACTTGGTCACATTCATTGAGCTGAGAAAAACTTTTAACTATCAGAATGTCTTAGACGAGTATGTGAAGTCGACGCTCTTTCTCTTCTCACTGATGAGGGAAGCAAAAGAGTGGCTATAGATTGAGCCCCCTAGATCTATTACCTCTTAGCAATTTTGTCAAATAAATTCATAAACAAAATTTTCTATTGAAGAAGAGAAAAAGAGTTGGGAGGGAAGATCTCAGGGTTCATTTAGAAGGATGTGGAGTCTTTGGTTTAGGCTTAAGAAAGATATAATGGTTTTCTAAAAGATTGTCCATATCATATGTAGCCCAAGGTAATTATTAGCCATAACTTTATTGAAATACAGAGGCATGAGTCCAAGATTTTGTTAGATGCTATAGTTCAAGGGAAAATTTGTTCCAAGAGCAATGATAAAACTGAGGCATTGTTGAATTTGATGTCTACATGTAGTCAATACTAATAGGAGACGAGTAGAGCATTCACCACTCAGAAGGGACTAGGGATGCTAGAGGTTAACGGTGTCACAACCATCCGGTCAGACATTAGTTAGCTAGTGATCGAATACATATGTTGGTAGCTGCACCACAGGTTCAACAAGTTAAGTAGGTTCAAACATCTTATGAGCTCTATGGAGAGGTCCTTCTTATATGAGTTTCCCATTGAATCCAGAAACTATTTACTAGTGGGGAAATAGAACAGAGGTTATGGTAACCAAGGACACCAGTTTGGCAACAATTTCAATCAAAATGAAAAGAGCTAAGCGTAGGATGGAAATCAGAATGGTTACACACCTCAAGCAAACTTTTAGCAGCCTCCACCTCAGCAAAGGGGCAATTCTCTAGAGGAGATGATTAAGCAGATGATGACACAATAACAATAGGCTGAAACACAGTAGGAACATGTTATAGCTCAATAGCATACCATTATAAATCAGATGTATAAGTCCATACATGAGCTAGAGAGGTCAATCAGATAGATGGCTTCTTTGTAGCATACGAGTCCTGCAGGCGCCTTATCGAGCGACACAAAGAAGAATCCTAAGAAGGTGATGGCCATTTCATTGAGAAGTGGAAAAGATTTATCTGTAACTCCACCTCCATATGAAGAAAATATAGCGCTACCAGAAGCAGAGCAAGAGCACAGTAGGAAAATTGTGTTGAAGGAAAGTACACCTCCCCATCATTCCCTTAGAGGCTAACTGCAGCACCTACCATAGTGTCTGCTCAAGAAAGAGAAGTTTAGGAAAAGTTTGTTAAGGACGTGCTTATTCGAGTTGGTAAGTTTGTGATTCTTGTCAACTTTATATTTCTTGATTTCGAAACAGATAAAAAGGCGCCACTTATATTGGGACGACCATTCTTAGCTACTAGAGGGTCCATCATCGATGTAAGATCAGGAAAGCTCAAGATGAGAGTACTTGAAGAGGAGGCCACTTTTAATGTGTCTAAAGCTATCTCCACACCTTCACACTACAAAGACTTATGCATGATCATAGAGGTATTCCATGATATGTGCGGGCTGGAGAAAGAGGAAACTGAGAAACTTTGTGGAGAAGTGATAGCCATGAGTAAGGTCAAGTTGCTCATATTTAGTATGTTAGTAGAGCATGAGTTGAATGGTGGTGAGGTGGAGAAAAAGAGAAGAATAAAGGAATTTGAGAAGACTCAAAGAAGGAGGAGAAAACGCTTGAGGGTGCCTTGAGCTGAGACTTGCATCGCATTGTGATGTTAAATTAACTACTGATTAGGAGGCAATCCAATTTGTAATAGTGTAGTTTTTCTGATTTTCTATATAGTGTCACTTTTGTTTAATTTTAGTGTGTAGGGAATGGGAAGTCTGAGTACCCGAAATCAAAGCTAAGGAGCATATCTTAATTTTATATGTAGGGTTGTGCGGCCCATGAATCGAAGAAACAAACTACTAGCTAGGACCTAGAGGACTTTAGGGAGTATTCCTCACCCATATCTTATTTTATTTGATAGAGGCTCTGAGGACAGAGGATGAATTTAAGTGTGGAGGAGGGTATTTTCACGACTCAGATGGAGGCCTGGATCGTAACACGGGACAAGGAGCCCTGAGAAACATCAAGACAACCCATAGAATGAACATACATCTAACTCAATCAATAAAACTGAATAAATCAATAAGATAATTATAGCAGAAGACTAGATTAAACATAACATTAGAATACACAATCTGAAGCTGAATACAACCATATGCCTGGAAAGCCTCTAAACATGATGAGTTGATGGGACAAGACCCCAACTAACTAAACAAGCTGAAACTAAAAGTACATATAGAAAATCTGAATAGTCTAGTCCTCGGAAGATGAGGACTCACCTACAACGTATGATGCTATCTAAGAAGATTGACCATGAGCGGGGCTAAACTTGAGAGATGAGTCCTGTATCATGAGAAGATACAACATAGAGTATGTTCTTAGTACGTTGATTATACCGAGTATACAGGGAAGGTAAAACTACTTAAGTAAGTAAAAATCATATTAGAACATGCATAATGTAAAACATAAACATTTAAGAATCTAACAGTAGGGCTTGCATGCATTCTTTTTTTAAATCGTGATCTCATCATAACATAACATCATAACTGAATCGATTGACTCAAAGCTGAAATATAATAGTCATGAGTAAAACTGAACATTGAGTCAAACCTTCTTTAGAACATACATAGATATAGATATCTCATGAATGATAAACATGCATAACCAAAATCATGAGGAACAATGGAAGACACGTCTTTTAACCGACATACCACGATAGAGCTTACATGGTCCCAACTATCACATTCAAGTGGGTAGAATCGTCCAAAGCCTTGCCAGGGATAGGGACAATACCATGATATTGATATCAAGCTCGTGGGCCAATAGGGCTGGGATAACTCACAAGGGATCGACCCTTAGCCTTCTCGATGCTAGACACTACTCCCAAAAACATGCATATGCTCTACATTGTTATTCGACGAAGCTCAATATCGTCTACTAACGAAGATCAATGATAAAATATATCTCGAAGCTGAAATTATGCATATGAGAAGCTTCAACCATACCACAAGATAAAAGATAATTGGGAGTCTTCGCTCCAAAACCATGTGATAAGCTCAATTCTAGAAATCATAAATCATACTTTGAACATGTGGGCGTTTCCCAAAGCTTTATCATACATGAAAATACTCAATTCATATCGAAAACATGATTATAAATGTGGGTAGCTTGAAGACATGATTTTCATTAGAATATCTCATCATCATCATACGTTCATCACAAATCTCATCTTTCATGAACTTTTCGTCAATGGGCTTTTGATTTCATAAGACTAGAAACATGATTTTTAATTGAAAACATTATAAAATTTGCCCATGCTTCATAATTCAATGGCAGAAACATATTTAAATCATACACATGTAAAGAATTAGAAAATTCATGTATTGGGTTAAAACCCCATAGATTAGACATAGATATCTCATGAATTAGAGGGTGTTTGGTCATTGGTGTGAAAGGAATCACCCATTCATGACCTTACATACATGTTGGTAGCTGATTCTTACACTTGTTTGATAGCCCAAGAAGAAATTGAAGAGAACTTGAGGAACACTAGTCTTGATCACCCTCTCTCACCTTCTACCTTGCATGCATGAATGTAAATGGCCTAGAATAAACTTAACCTCTTTAAAAGTCATCATTTATAACTCAAAACGACATTGTTTAGGTCTTAGAAGCTTTCGAATTACGAAATATCCCTTACTAAATTCGCAGAAAATAACTTTTAGCTGGTCAAAACGAGGGACCTAACAACTCGTTACCTTGTACCACGACTCGTGGAGTCGTCCGTCAAGTACACTGCTCATCTGATCATCTTGGCTTGTCACGGGCAACACCACGATCCGTTACTGGTGACTACGACTCGTGGTCACCACCCGTTATGTACACTACCTCCATGCCAGTTAATTCTTCAACTAGCTGACCATGACCCTCCCCATGAATCGTGGGGACTAACCATAACTTGTGGGGTCCTTCTTTCATATACACTGCCCCTCTTCTTCTCTTTTCTTACTCACCCACCCCATGATTCACCTAACGACTCGTGGTTCCTGACCACGAGTTGTGGTCACGCCTGTGGGGATACTGTTTCTCAAACTGCAAACTCATCACCTGGGCCACCCCACGAGTCACATCATGACTCGTGGGATGGTCTCACGGGTCTCCTCAAGACTCGTTCTGTGCCTGATGCCAGATTTTAAGTTTTTCTCCATTTCAACTCCCGGGTCTGATCTTTGGGCTTCAGGGTATAACAATATCTCCCCCTTGGGAACATTAATCCTCGAATGTTGGAAAAAATACAGAAAAAAAGAGAAATGAAATCATCATATTCAAATACTAATCATTTAAGCCGAAAAACGACGGAAGGACTATCTCCGATTCAAACTACGTAGCTGAACTGAATTCACGAATCATACATACATCCACATACATAAAAGAATCTTGGGCACATGAACTGAAAATGAATACTAAATAGAGTTTTACGTCAAAACTGGTACCTCAAGTTGGAACTGAGCCGGTACAGAATAAATATGGATATCTAGCAATCATATCTGGTTTGGCTTCCCACGTAGCTCCCTCAACATGTTGATTCCTCCATAACACTTTAACTGAAGATACTTCTTTGTTCCTTAGCCTTCAATCCTGACAATCCAGTATTTCTACCAGAACCTCCTCATAAATGAGGCTATCTTTTACACTAACATTGTCCACCGAGACGACTAGAGCTGGATCACCCAAACACATCCTCAAGAGCAAGACATGGAATACAAGATGCATAGAAGCTAATTTTGAAGGAAACTCTAACTCATAAGCCACCTTGCCAACACTCTCACGATCTGGTATGGGCTAACATAGCGGGGACTAAGTTTCCCCTTCTTTCCGAACCTCATTAGTCCATTAATGGGATACACTTTAAGAAATACCCAATCATCGACCTCGAATTCTAATTCTCTCCTTCTCACGTCGGTATAGGAATTTTGGAGACTCTGAGTAGTTTTCAACTTTTCCTTTATCAACTGAACCTTCTCCATAGCCTCATGAACCGAATATGAGCTTATCATTGCTGCTTCTCCAACCTCAAACCATCCAATGGGCGACCTACATCTCCACCCATAGAGAGCCTTGAACGGTGCCATCTGGATACTGGAATGATAGTTATTATTGTATGCAAACTCGATAACAGGCAAATGCTCATCCCATCTACCTTTGAAGTCAATCATGCATGCTTTCAACATGTCCTCGAGAGTCTAGATTTTCCACTCTGCTTGACCATGCGTTTGTGGGTGAAACGCTGTGCTGAGCTTAACCGGAGTACCAAGTCCTTTTTGAAATGACTTCCAAAACTAAGAGGTAAATTCGGTACCTCTATCTGATATGATGGACAAGGGCACTCCATGCAATAAAACTAGCTCCCCGATATATAGTTTGGAATAATCCTCTATCGAATCTGTGGTTTTGACCGATAGAAAATGAACGGCCCTGGTCAACCAATCCACCACCACCCAAATGGAGTAATGCTGTCGGCGAGTACGAGGTAAACCTGTGATGAAGTCCATGTTAATTTCTTCCCACATCCAATTAGGAATACTGATATCTTGAAGCACACCTCCCAGTCATTGATCCTCAACCTTTATTTGCTGACAGTTTGGACACTTAGCTATGAATTTTGCGATATCCTTCTTCATGTTGTTCCACCAATAGATTTCCCATAACTCACGATACATTTTGGTGGAACCTAGATGGATAGAATACATGGATCCATGAGCCTCGTGCAACACCCGGCTCCTTAAATCATCAACATCCATAACACATGGGCGACCCTGGTACCGAAGCACACCATCTCCCCCTTTAGAGAAGACCTCTATCTTTTAATTCTGAATGGCTTCCTTTAACTTTATCAAAATTGGGTCCTCATCTTGTCTAGATTTCACATTAGTGACCAAGGACAATTTTGATTCGTTCTAAACAATAACATCGCCATCGGACGAGTCAACCAACCTAACTCCTAACCTTGCGAGTTGATGCACCTCCTTCACCAACTCCTTCTTCCCCTCATCCACATGAGAAACACTCTCCATAGAGAGTCTACTAAGTGCATCCGCTACTACATTAGCCTTGCTTGGATGGTAAAAGACACTCATGTCATAGTCCTTGAGTAGCTCCAACCACCTTCTTTTCCAAAGATTGAGATCCTTCGGTGTGAACACATATTGTAAACTCTTATGGTATGTAAACACGTCCACATGGACCTCGTACAAATAATGTCGCCATATCATCAATGCGAACACCACCGCAGCCAACTCAAGATCATGGGTCGGTTAATTCTTCTAATGAACTTTTAGCTGTCTAGAGGCATAGACGATAACCTTCCCGTGCTGCATTAATACACACCCAAGATCGATCCTTGAGGCATCACAATACACCACGAGCCCATCAGTACCCTCCGGTAGAGTTAACACCGGTGCTGAAGTGAGTCGAGTCTTGAACTATTAGAAGCTCTTCTCACAAGCCTCCGACCATTGGAATTTCACCTTCTTCTGGGTCAATTTGGTCAAGGGTGGTGCAATACATGAGAAACCTTCAACAAATCCCTGATAGTAGCCGGTTAAACCCAGGAAGCTCCAAATATCTGAGGGATTCACCGGTCTAGGCCAATTTGATACTGCTTCTATTTTCCTGGAATCCACCCTTATGCACTCACTTGATACCACATGGCCTAAAAATTCTATGCAGTTCAAACAAAACTCACACTTGCTGAATTTGGCATATAATTGGCGGTCCTTGATAGTTTGTAGCACCACTCGCAAATGAGCGGCATGCTCCTCCTCGCTCTGAGAGTATATCCTGATGTCATCTATAAACACAATCATGAACATATCCAAGTATCGCTTGAGCACCCTATTCATCAAGTACATAAAAGCTACAGGAGCATTCGTTAGTCAAAAATACATAAATACAAACTTATAAAGACTATACCGCGTCCTGAAGGCTGTCTTCGGGATGTCACTCTCCCGAACTCTGAGCTGATGATACTCGGATTTGAGTTCTATATTTGAGAAACACTTGGCACCCTGAAGCTGGTCGAATAAATCATCAATCCTGGGTAGAGGATACCTGTTCTTCACGGTGACTTTGTTCAATTGTCGATAGTCAATGCACATTAGAAGATAACCATCTTTCTTTCGGACAAAGGGAACTGGTGCTCCCCATGGGGACTTGCTCAATATAATGAAACCCTTATCTAATAGGTCCTTTAAATGTTCCTTCAAATCCTTTAGCTCAGATGGAGCCATTCTTTAGGGAGGAATAGATATAGGCTGCGTGTTGGGAAGAAGGTCAATACCAAAATCAATCTCCCGCTCAGCAGGGACTCTCGGCAAATCATCAAGAAAGACTTCTAGATACTCACGTACTACTAGAAAAGACTGGATTGTCCGGGTCTTGGACATCACATTCTTAGCCCTAACCAGGTGGTACACACAACCCTTAGAAATCCTCTTTCTGGCCTTAAGGTAGGAAATGAAATGACCCATAGGCACAACTGAACTACCCTTCCATTCTAAGACTGGCTCCCACGAAATATGAACTCTACTGCCCGGGTTCTACAATTAACTGAGGCATTGTCATGTCCCAAAACTGGGGTAGGGCGCAACTGACACTCGATTCATGATTGATCGAGAAGCCGGCTATATGACATCTGTAACTATAAAACTTAGGCCATCCAGGCCACCTGTGACAATAAACTAAAGAAGAAACTGGACCCATAAGGTCTCAACAATATGGGGTAAATAATCAAAACGCAACCATGTCAATTAGTGTAAGAAACAATAAGCCGACGAGGCCACAAACTGAATAACACTGTACACACTAAGTCCATAAAGCCTCGAAAGAGTAAATTGACTAATGGTCGGAACAGGGCTCCGACCTACCCATAACTGCATCTCAAAACTCAAGCATAAATAACTAAGTCCTAGCTCCAGGAAGAAAGGAGCATACCAACCATCTATTAATCTCACGAATTGCTACTCAACTGGCCATCCTGACCTCTACCTCCACCTGCGGCACGAACGTAGGTCCCCAAGGAAGGGGACGTCAGTGCGAATGAAATATAGCGGTAAGTAAGGTTGAAACTGTAACCATGAGATAACAATCTTGTAATAACTAACATAGCACATAAACATATAAAGGATAAATATACCCTGGAATGCTGCAACTTGTAATTGATAACAACTTACTATAACATAATTGAACTCAAGATAACCAAACAAGGAATAAGGAATGGTAAGAACCTGGAATCCTGGAAACTGAAACCTGATAATAACTCTATAATGAGATGAAAAGGCAATTGACAAATGCACAAGAAAGAAACTATAATTGTAATGGCAGCGACCAGCCAACCGTAAATCCATATATAAAATTCATCCATTTGGTATACCACACTGGGTAAAAGAAAAATATGTCCAGCCGATGTACCACACCAGGGTAAAATAAAAAGATCTTCAGTCGGTGTACCACACCGGGGTAAAATAAAAATATCTCT
>JACEIK010002223.1:165683-176908 GCA_018107945.1 Datura stramonium | reverse complement strand
ATGTCTATGACTGCTACTGTTTCTTCCTGTCTCTTGGGTTTTGTTACTGTTGATTGGAATGGAAGTTGATATGTTTATCTCCTGACTTCTTGCACTTCTTAATTCATGTTATGTTCCCCCAGTGGCCATAAGTTAACATTGTTGTTGTCTATCTTCATTATGTTACTGTGTTTTTTTAATGATGCCAAAAGGGGGAAGAACATGAGGGTGAGTCTAAGTGAAAGGGGGAACTGGTGATAGGGGGAACTTGAGTTGTAGAGGGACGTATTGGTGTAAAGGGGAAATAATTAATAGAAGTAGGGGTTTGTCATCATCAAAAAGTGGAAAATTGATAGAAGTATGTTTTGATGATGTGAACCTACCAGGGAACCAGGCGATTGGTGAATTATTTCTGGAAAAAGTCAACTCAGTACTGTTGACAAAAGGTAATGTGCAGACTGCCATTGCTGTGGCAGTGCAGTGGCTGGACTGTTGCGATACACGTTTTTACCCAATGGAAAAAAGCTCTCATATCTAACTCATCCTATCATATGTTTGTCCAAGACAATTGGTTCATCACTTTTTCCACATACAAGAAGGACGCTTCCTCTCTTGCAAAAGACACTTGAAGACAAGCATCAACAACAAGAAGAACCAGAGCCATTTCGTGTGTACTTTGTATTTGTTCTTAGATTGTTGATTTCTTGTCTCTTGTACTAATATTGTAAACCTACTCCTCGCTAAGAGAAGCTGTTGTAAGTAGTTGTTTTGAGTTGTAATCTTGCTGATAAGTAGGCTAGAGTTAGCCATTTGATTTCTTTGTGATATAGTTATTGCAAAGGCTTGCAATAGAGGTATTATAAGGGGAAGGGGATTAAGGGTTTAATTCCTAGGTTTACAAAAGGTTGTAAATCTAAACATTGCCCGATTGTTAGTGGAGTTTTGGAAAAATCCTACTAGGGTAGGTTTTGATTTTACTCTCTTGGGCAAAGTGGTTTCCACGTAAACATCGTGTGTGCTTTACCTTTTTTCCTTAACTGTCGAACCAGGTAAGGGACTTGGTTCCCTCTACTGTTTGGTGGACTCACGCAAACTATTACATTCATAAATATATCAAGCATTTGGAGATGAGAGAGTTGGAATAAGCTGTTATTGGAATCAATCACTCCAACAAGTTGGCTGCAACTGAGGTCAAGCTCAATAACATGGCCACTCATTTCATTGCATTTTACTCCATCCCATAAGCAGCAATCTCTGCTCATATTCCATGAACTCATTTTTGAGTAACTGTTGCGACAAATATCATATGAGGGATCAACAGTAAGTGATTTCTTGAATTTTAGAAGGAAAGTGCTTTGATCTCTGGGGCACAAGGACGAAGAAAAAGCAATTTGACGGAGAAAGACAAATAAGAGCACAACTGAGAGTTTCCTGTAGCCCATGTTTGAGTATAAAAAAGTTGGCACTGAAAACATGAAGAATCTATGCAAATATATATGTATACAGGAGTTGCTGCAAATCTCTGTGTTTGACTATATATTACTAAAAAGCAATATGAAACTGGTGTTATTCAAAGGAAATGTACCTACTACACACAAAGTGTTTCAACATTATGTTATTCTGTCGCTGAAAGAATCCTATCCAAATAAAGTAGGAAAATATTACTTTTCAAATTGGTCTAGTCATTGGTCTCTTTCTTTTATATTTGTTTAAAGATATAAATTGACATCATATTGTATATAGCAAGGACTCTTTTTATTCTTTTTGAATAATTTGAAACTTCCAAACCTGAAAACTTCCCAGTTATTTCCCCTGTTGGAGAAGGGTGTTTTGTGTTTGGACCTTCATATTCTAATGTATTGCTAAGAAGAAATTCTAACCACTCTCAGACTGAATTTTAACTCGAAAGACAATATAAAAGAAGACAAACAAGAAATATACCAAAGTACAAGAGACTCTTCTACTTCAGTATAATAAGCAGATAATTGTTTTCTGAAAGAAATACCGCTGGTGCCTAAATCAGACCACACATAGCATCTTTTAGTCTTAGATGTTGATGAATTTTATTTTTGTTTCGCAGTTCTGTGTGAGAATTTTCTTTTCTTTTTTCTTTTTCAATTGATAACACATAATGTGAATATTAATCATCTGCCGGAATACAAAAGACAACTAAGTTATGATCATCAATTCATTAACAGGAGAAGCCACCTTATCCAATTTGTTTAAACTACTGTCCAGATATTACACAAGGCCTCCAAATTTGTTTGTATTCCTATATAAGAAATTACTTTGCCCAGTAAATCACCTCTAATCTGGTCACTTTCTAGCAGACTCGTTAGTTTTCCTTGTTAGTGCTCTTTCCTTTATTGCACACAAAATAGAGGTATTGCCTACGTTCATTCTTCAGCAAGTTTGTCTCCAACTCGTTACGCAACTCCTTGATGCAATTTTGGACTTCACAGCTAACAAGAGGTACCTAAATGCAAGGGGATGGTAAAATTGAGTAACCTCACGTATAGCGAAGAAGTTCCCAAAGAACCTGAAAAGTGGTATCTCCTCCACGCTTATTTCCCCTGTTGAACAGTGCTTCTTTTTGGGACCCTTTCATTTTATACGCATACTCTATGTTTCGACAAAATGTAAACGCAATCAGTCTTAGACCGATGTTGTACAGTTGCACCTCTTTATACTTTTCCCCGCGTGATTAATTTATTTTCCTTTTGGAATACACTTTCCAAGTTTTTTTTAAAACAGTATCAGGCCAATGAAGCGCAGGTAGATCAATTAATACAAACTTTGACGAGTCATAATAAGAGGAAAAGAAAATATAAACGCATATGAGAATGTTTCACAAAATAAATCTTGAAGGCAAACACAGGAATTATAACCAAATCCATAACGCCAACATCTTCTTATCCTTGACATTTAAAATTTTAAAATATAAGATTTAACAAGGAACTACAATTGCCATAACTTTTTTTCCCCTTACTCCTGCACTTTCCAAGCTCATTACAAGGCTTCTCTAGGATTAGTTGACTGTTATCAGAATCCCCTTTTTGGCTCCATTACTGCTGAAATGAAAAGGAGACATAAGAGAGCGAACAACAGAAAATATATACCTGTTAGAGGTTATACATTCTCATACTTAAATTTGAAACACAACGAAGTTATGCTCATCAAATTCATCAACAGGAGAAGTTACCTTAATCCAAAAATACAATAGAAAAATTACTCATAGATGGAATTGACAGAGTGTGAGAGAAAATTATTGTCCAGATCTTACACAAACTGTTTGTGTTCCTATGGCCAGTAAGTCTCCTCTGATCTGATCACGTGTCGCAAAATCTTTAAGTTTTCCTTGTTAGTATTTTTCCTCTATTGCACGTAAAATTAAATTTTAAACACAACTAAGTTATGCTCATCAAATCTTTTATTTTACACTAAAATTAAATCATATTTGAACATTAACTAGCTTAAAGAAAAAAGTTAATCCATTTCAATTTCTTCTACTTAGGAAAGAAAAATTTGCTCTGTAGAGCATTCAATTAGTTGCTGATATAACTGAAGATCAAACTTAGATATAGATTGTTGTGATAAACTAAAGATCAGACTTAGATATAGATTGAGCATTCGATTAGTCGCCAATATAACTAAAGATCAAACTTAGATATAGATAGTTGTGATAAACTAAAGATCAAACTAGAACTTAAATGTATATACCTGAATTTTTAACTCTTCTAGATGCGATTATTTCTTTTTCTGTTGTGCCTTTTGAATTTGCTGCTTCTTTCTCCTTCGCATAATAATTTTGTGTTCCAGCTCTTCAATGATTCTTTCTAGCCATTTCATATTTCCAGTTGAGATCATAAAATATACAATGGACAATCCAATACATAGTCCACTTCCAAAGCCCATAAGAGCAGCTTTCCAAAATCATTCAGAAATTCAGAAGTGCTTTCTTGATCGTCTAGTCCAGATACGATATGATTTGTATCTGATTCCTGATCATCGCCACAACTCTTTGAAACAGGGAATCCCCGTAATCTATCGTTACCTTCATATGAATTGTTCTCAAATGTAGCAAATTGACGTCCTTGAGGGATGCATCCTTGGAGATGATTGTGGGAGAGATTTAAGAATGCAAGATATGTAAGAGCAGTAAGTTGTTGTGGTATCTCTCCCGAAAGCTGGTTAAACAAAAGATCCAATGATTCGACTACAAAAAAAATTTCAAGTGATGGTGGTATAGGACCTTGCAGTCCATTATGAGACAAATTCAGTACCCGAAGTGCAATGAGATCTCCCAAAATACTTGGAATATGTCCTTCAAAGCTGTTACTTGAAAGATCAATAGTGGTGTACATTGTCGAAATTCTATCCAGTTCACGCTCCAGTCCCTTGGTTGAAACTGTTACAGAATCATTGTAATCTCTCTCTCCAAATTTACCAAGATATGTTGGTACTTTCAATGTTTGATCAATTGTCTTCAATGCTTTTAATTTTTGAAATAGACCTGTAGGTAAATTTCCTGAGAAGGCATTGTAAGAGAGGTCGATGATTCGAAGCTCAACAAACATGCTTTCATTTCTTAAAGCTCTAATGGATCCATGCAACTTATTCGATCTCAAGCTTAAACCTTGCAGCTTTGGAAGAGCTCCCAACCATATCGGGAATGTGTCCATGAGATGATTATCTCCTAAATCAAGAACTTGTAACTCTTTGCAATTGGCCAAAGATCGGGGGATTTTCCCCTCTAGCTCATTGTCGTGCACATCCAAGCTTCTGAGTACACTTCCAACGGGAAAAGTTRTTGGAAGAGTCCCAGAAAGATTGTTTTGGTGGATATCCAAAACCTCAAGATGACCACCCATGTTGCCAAAACATAGTGGAATTGCTCCCTTTAGATTGTTTCTGCCCAAATCTAGAATCCTCAGTGATGTTAGATTGCAAATAGACGAAGGGATCTCTTCGCTGAGATTATTATATTCTATTTTCAGTACCTTGAGTCCACTTATATTAACTAGACATTGCAAAATTTCTCCCCTCAAGTTATTTCTCCCCAAGTATAGCACTTCTAATGATCTCAAATTGCAGATAGATGAAGGAATTTCCCCAGTAAGATTGTTGCTTTGGAGATACAGATATTGCAAGTTTCTCAAGTTGCCAAAAGAAGCAGGAATCCATCCAACAAGTTGATTAACAGATAGGAACATAGTAACAAGGTTTTTCAGATTCCCCAACTCACTAGGAACAGGACCAGAAAGGTTATTAGCATAAAGAGACAAAAGATACAAGCCGTTCAAATTCCCCAGTGAGGCAGGAATAGAACCATTAAGAAAATTAGTAGACAAGTCTAAATGATTAAGAGTCCCTAGGTAACCTATTTCTTCAGGAATGGAGCTAGAAAGTTGATTCTCACGAAGATACAACGAGGTCAAGTTGGTCAAATTCCCGAATGAAGCTGGAATAGAACCGTTAAGAGAGTTTTTACCCAAAATTAGCTTAGTAAGAGATCTAAGGCAACCTATTTCTTCAGGAATAGAGCCAGAAATGTTATTTTTAAAAAGACCCAAAAAAGACAAGTTGGTCAAATTACCCAATGAASGAGGAATAGAACCATTAAGAGAGTTAATACTCAAATCTAGCGTAGTAAGAGATCGTAAGTAACCTATTTCTTCARGAATGGAGCCAAAAAGGTTATTCTCATRWAGGTACAAACTAGACAAGCTGGTCAAATTTCCTAATGAAGCAGGAATAGAACCATTAAGAGAGTTAGTACTCAACGCGAGAGAAGTAAGAGACTTTAGGTAACCTATTTCTACAGGAATAGAGCTAGAGAGATTATTCTCAAAAAGATACAAAATAGACAAGTTGGTCAAATTCCCTAATGAGGCAGGAATGGAACCATTTAAAAGATTGTCAAAGATGTAAATGGTCTGAAGCTTGGCTAGTGAGCCGATTTGTGGTGGAATTGTGCCTGAAATCTGATTGTTGGACAAGTCAAGATAGACAAGATTGGTGAGATTGCCAATTTCAGGTGGGATGGTACCAGAGATATTGTTCACGCTAAGATCAACATATTCAAGAAAAAGGAGAGTTGAAAATGGGAAATCATAGAGTGTAGTGATGACACTAGCACCTCTAATATCCAACTTGGTTACCCTTCCATTAAAGCATAGAACTCCATACCAGTCCCTGCATACATTAGAACTTGGTGTCCAGGAAGCCATTAAGGAATTATTCTGGTTCTTGAAAGTTGCTTTCCATTTTAGGAGGGCAGTTGCTTCCTCAGTGGATGCAAAAGTAACTGTGGTGAGGTACAAGAGAGTGAAAAACTGAAGTAAAGAGGATATTTTGGGAGCCATCATCATATATCACTAAACGATTGTTGAGTTGATTATTTTGGTTTTTGATGGATGAACTTGGTAAGGGGTACAATTTTATATTGCAGAACTTTTTCTTAAGGTCTTGCTAGTCAATGGCATATACTGTTTTGTCTCTACTAGATTGTCTCAAAATTAATTATTCAGAGACAGAAAGTCTCAACATATAAAAGTTTTGTTGTTTCTCAAGTCTTGCATAAGAAACCAAATAAGTAGGAAAACATTACGTTCAATTGGGTCTAGGATCATTGGTCTTCTTTTGTGTTTAATTTGTCTAAAGATATATAATGTATTTTGTGACACCTGAATAGACAGCCATATTTAGAATACTTATTTTCAAGTCAACGCACAAGTCTTGTTCTGGTGAATTACCAAATTATCGGCCGGCCGTGTWAATTCATCTAAAAAAAAATAATTTATTTTATTCTTTCTTGTTCAAGACCAAATCCAATCCCCCACGAAAGTAAGAAAAAGAAGAGAAAATTCACTTATGGAGTTCAGATAACCACATTGAGAAGATAAAGATTATTTAAAATTTTAAGTTATGAGACTTTAATTTCCGTCTCTCATGAATAGTTAATTTCGTATTGCTTCTTAATTAAATGTGAACTCCACAAATTTTGTTTACTCTCCAAGTTCATTTTTTTAACCAAGTATATTAGCACATGCAATTTTCTTCCACATGGACAAAAATCAAACCAACTCTTTCAATCTCCACCTTGATTTGCGTTTCGAGCATGTGTATGAACAACTCCGGCCAAAAACTTCTAAGCTTACTGGGCAATCCCGTTGTAAGAAACAAGAAGAATCAAACATTTGTTGAACATACCATCTCCACCTAGCAGTTGTTCTCCCAGAGTTGCATCAGTTGATTCATATTCCCGTCAAATTCTTGCAGTCTGCAAACTTGGTGAGTGGGACTATCTTAGTCAGCATGTTTGTAGCGTTATCATCTGTGATAACCTTCACGACCTTGATAGCTCTCTCTTCATCGACATCTCGAATAAAATAAAATCTAATATCAATGTGTTTGGTGCACTCATGAAATCTTTGATTTTTAATCAAATGAATAGCACTTTGACTATCACATTTAAGAGTTGATTCCAGCTGAACCAAACTCAACTCTGCCACCAAACCTTTCAACCAGATAGCTTCTTTCACTTCCTCCGCTGCTGCCATATATTCTGCTTCTATTGTAGATAGAGCGACAATCGACTATAAAGTCAATTCCCAACTAACGACACTACCAATGAGAGTAAAGATGTATCCAGTTGTGGACCTCCTTCTGTCAAGATCCCCTGCACAATCAGAATCCACATAATCGAGAATTGAAATACCTTCATCATTTTTTTGAAAAGTTAGGCCAGTATCAGAATCTCCTTTGAGATATCTCAATCTCCACTTGACAGCTTCTCAATGCCTCTTTCCTAGGTTGTCCATGTACTTGCTTACCACACTTACAGATTGAGCAAAATCTGGACGTGTGCACACCATAATATACATAATGCTACCAACTGCGCCGGCATATCGAACCTTTAACATATGCTCCACCTCATCCTTGGACTAAGGCATTTGTAACTCTAAAAGTTTAAAATAAGGAGCTAACGGTGTACTTACAGGCTTGCTCATATTCATATTGAATCTCTCAAGAACCTTTTTGATGTATCTCTTCTGAGAAAGATGTACAACACTATCTTCTCTTGAAATCTCCATTCCAAGAATTTTTTTTGCATCTTCCAAATCCTTCAAGTCAAATTCCTTTCTCAACAGTGTCTTTAAAGCATTTATCTTTGTGATGTTGTTAGCAGCAATAAGCATATCATCAACATACAAAAGTAAATAAATCATATAGTTACCAGACATCTTCCTATGATACACATAACTATCAAATGCACTCCTTGAGAATCCATGTGTAGTTATGAATGCATCAAACCTCTTGTACTACTGTTTAGGGGATTGCTTCAAACCATACAAAGACTTCTTCAGTTGGCATACATGATCTTCTTTTACCTCAGCTAGGAAACCTTCAGGCTGATCCATATAGATTGTCTCTTTTAGATCACCATGTAAGAAAGTAATTTTGACATCAAGCTGTTGAAGTTCCAAGTCAAATTGTGCAACCAATGCTAGTAGCATGCGAGTTGAGCTATGTTTCATGATTGGAGAAAAAATTTCATTATAGTCAATTGCCTCCTTCTAACTGAAACTCTTTGCAACTAATATTTATTTGAACCTAGCATCTTCCACTTCCGGAGTTCCCTCTTTCTTTCTGTAGACTCATGTGCATCCAACTATCCTCTTCCCATTTGGCCTTTCAACTAAGACCCATGTATGATTCTTATGAAGAGACTCCATCTCTTCCGTCATGGCTAACCGCCATTGTACAAAATCTTTGTGAGAAGTTGCTTCAACACAAGAGGAGGGCTTAAGATCCTTAATCTCTTCTTCTGCAGCTACGAACACATATGCAATCAGATTTTCTTTCTCTATAAGGCATTCAGGTCTCTGTGTTTGCCTCTTGTCCCTTCCCTTAGAAACTGTGTATGGTTCATTGATAACAAGTTCTTCAAGTTCTGCATCTTTTAACTCATCAACTTGAGTCTCTTGATCCTTTTCCTTGGTAAGCTCCGCCAGAAGCCTCACCTGCTCGTTGTTCTCATTTCCTGACAACTCCACATAAACTTTACGAGGATCATGTATAGAGGATTATCAAAGGTAACATATCTGCTAACTACAAATTTGAGTAAAGAAAAACACCAAAGCTCGTACTCTTTTACTCCATCCAAATACCCTACAAAAATATGGACTTCTTAGCCCTTGGTTCAAGCTTTCCTTCATTAACATGATAATAAGCTGGACACCTAAATACACGCAAGTATGAATAGTTAGAGGGTTCACCTAACCATACCTCATTTGGAGTCTTAAATTCAATCGCTGATACTGGAGATCAATTGACAATATGAGAAACAGTGTGAACTGCTTCAGTCTAAAATACTTTGGATATTTTGGCTTGTAGGAGCATACAACGAACCTTTTCAAGAAGAGTTTTGTTCATCCTTTCGCAACTCCATTCTGCTGCAATGTGTTTCTAACCTTCTTATGTCTTGTGATCCCATTAAACTTGCAGAAATCATTAAATTCTTCACTGCAAAACTCCAATCCATTGTCTATGCGAAGATACTTGATTTTTCGCTCCATTTGATTCTCAATCAAAATCTTCCACTCTTTAAATGAAGCAAAAACATCACTTTTTTCCTTTAAGAAATGTACCCAAACCTTCCATGAAAAATAATCAATGTATGTGATAAGATACCTCTTTCCCCCCTTCGATGGAAGCTTAGAGGGACCCCATAAATCTGAATGGATGTAGTCTAGCACGTCTCTTGTCTTGTGCTTACCAGTACTGAAGTTGACCTTCTTCTACTTCCCTAGAATGCAGTGCTCACAAAATTCAAGTGTGTTGATCTTCTCACTATTCAAAAGGTTACGATTGCTCAGCATCTCCAGTCCTTGTGTGCTTATATGACCCAGTCTTATATGCCACAATCTTGCCTTATCATCATTAGATAACTGCACTATAGATGCATTAACAAAGCCAACAATTGTGCTTCCTGCCAATGTGTAAATGTCATCCTCCAACTTGGCTTTCAACATGACTAAAGAACCTCTAGTCACCTTCATAGTTCCTTCTTCGCTCATGTACTTGTAGCCTCGTTTATTCGGAGTACCCAAGGAGATCCAGTTCTTCTTCAGATCAGGAACATGACGGACTTATATAATAGTCCTCACGATTCCATCATGGCATCGAACCCGAATTGAGCCAATGCTAACTATTTTACAAGTTGCATTATTGCCCATTACTACAGTTCCTCTACTTTTCTCATAGCTACTGAACCAATCTCTTCAGAATGTCATATGCAAAGTACAACCAGAGTCTAACACCCATTTGGTTCCATAGACTCTACTATTGCATGATATTGTTAGTACATATTCATTATTACAATCATGTACTTGTTGTGATCTATGCTTTGATTTGCTCCTTTCCTATTGGCTAGTCCGGCCTCTCACAAAGAGCCTACTAGCTTCATCATCTTTGTCTCCTTCAAAATGCCTCTGAACATCACAAGAGTTATGTTCTTGCTGCACTTGATCAAGGGTGATAGTCTCTTTGCTATACATCATTGAATTCTCGATATCACGATATTTTGAAGTCAATGAAAATAGAAAAGAACATGCCAGCGTCTCCTAATTCTTTTTAATTCCGGCAGTCTGTAGGTCCATGATAAGTTTATTGAATGCATTTATATGGTCGTGCAAGAAAGTACCTAACTCCATTTTAAATGTGTGAAGACATCGTTGTAACAACACCATTGTTGTCACCGATCGGTCCTTGTAAAACCCTTGAAGTTTATCCCATAATTGTTTGGCCGTCTCTTCGGTACTTGTACTCACTTCACAGAGCATGTTAGCTGTGAGGGACAGTTGGATTACACTTAATGCATCCCCTTCAATCTTCTCCTTGTCGAAATTTGATGTGCCATCATGGTACTTTCCGTCAATAGCATAGATTGAACCTTTCCTCCGCAGTAACACCATCATCTGAATCTTTCATATATTGAAGTTGTTGCACATACTAAACCTATCAATTTCAAACTTCATTGAACTCATAGTTACTTGTTATTCCTACTCTACTACAGATAATATTTGAAAATATAGAAAACCAAAGTAATTCTTTCCTAATGTGGAAGTTCAAATTGTGTTGCAACCACAAAGCATACTCAGATAGAACCTTGTCTCTGATACCAATTGTTAGCGAAAACGTGAAAGAAAGAACAAGGAAGAACACAAGATTTAACGTGGTTC
>JACEIK010002223.1:128356-148638 GCA_018107945.1 Datura stramonium | reverse complement strand
TCATGTCATTTCAGTTCAGTTACTAGTACTTTCATGTTATTTATGTTTCTCTCACTTACTCAGTACATTCAAAGTACTGACGCATACTTTATGTTGTATCGTTTCATGATACAGTCGCAGGTTCTCAGACCCAGCACCGTTAGTCGTTTAAATTCGGGGTCTTTCTATCAGCAGCAGCAGTGTGAGTCCTCATATTCCGAGGGCACATTTTATTCATTTCAGTTTCTTTATTATTTTCAGCTAGACATAGAGTTAGCTGGGGACTTGTCCCAGTAACTGCTCAGTTAGATGGCTTTCAGACCAGACTTGATTTCAGACTTTCAGATAATTAAAATCTCTATGATCAATCTTTAATTTTTCATTAATGCATTTATGTATTATTTCAAATTTCCGTTGTGCATGTTTACTCAGAATACCAGTGTATAATAGACCAGGGGTTAACTTGGGATCACTCGTGACTTCAAGTACTGTGTTACGTCCAGGGTGTAGGCTCGGGGCGTGAAAATTGGGTATGAGTGTGGACTATTGCACCTATTCATAGCCTTACATACCTGAAGAAATCTAATTGTACCACTTCCTTGATTGCCCAAAGAGAATTGAAGAACTTCTAAGAAACTAGCCTTGATCACCTCTCAAACCTCTAGGTTTGCATGCATGAATTAGGATAGGCTTAGAATGACTTAACCCTTCTTAAAACACTCTATTTTGAGCTTAAAACGACGTAGTTTAAGCGTTAGGAACATAGGAATTATGGAAAAGCCCTTATTAAATTCGCAGGAAAATATGCACTGCCAGTCCCCACGAGGGACTGGACGACCCGTGGTCTAGGGGACGACTCGTCTGCCTATCATTGTCTACACCGCCAAAAAAACATTCAACCTTTAATCAACTACCTACCATGACCCACTCGATGAATCATCGCATTGACCACGACCCGTGGTGACTAGTCATTAGGTACACTGTCCAAATTTCCATCATCCTTCAACCTCCTTTGATCACGGGTGACCTAACGGATCGTGGGGCTGATCACGACTCGTGGTCACACCCGTGGACACCCCAAGCTTGAAATTTCCTATCAAGTCCCAACCTTTCGCCACGATTCACTTGACGACTCGTGGTGTTCCTGGCAGCTTACTGGACGACTCATCCTGTGATCTGGTGTAGAAATTTTAGTTTTCTTCGTTTCAACACCTGGGTCTGATCTTAGGATTTTTGGGGTATTTAAATATCTCCCCTTTAGGAAAATTCATCCTCGAATGTTAAAAACATATTGAAAAGTAGATAAATGCAATCATCATACTCAAATACTAAACATATATGTTGAAAACTGACGGAGTGGCCGACTCCGATTTGAACTACATGGCTGAACTGAGTTCCTGAATCACACATACATTCATTGACATGAAAGAAATTGTGAGTTGAACATGAGACTAAATAGATTATTAAGGAGGAAACCGATACCTCAAGCTGAAACTGAGCCAGAAGGGAATAGATGGGGGTAATTAGCCATCATATCTTCTTCGGCTTTCCACGTAGCTCCCTCAACATGCTGATTCCTCCAGAAAACCTTGACTGAAGCTACCTCTTTTTTTCTTAGCTTTCGGACCTAACGATCTAGTATTTCCACCGGAACCTTTTCATAACTAAGGTTGTCCTTCACACCTACACTCTCTACCGGAACAACTAAAGTCGGGTCACCCAAGAACTTCTTTAAGAATGATACATGAAAAACTGATGGACTGAAGCTAATTCTGAGGGCAACTCCAACTCATATGCTACCTTTCCAATCGTTTCACAATCCGTTACGGGCCAACATAACGGAGACTGAGTTTTACTTTCTTTCCGAACCTCATCACTCCCTTCATGGGAGATACCTTCAGAAACACTCAATCATCAACTTCAAACTCAAGATCTCTCCTCCTCACATCCACATAGGAATTTTGGCGACTCTGAGCTGTTTTCAACCTTTCCCTTATAAGATAGACTTTATCCATGGCCTCAAGGACTGAATTCGATCCTATCATCACAGCTTCACTGACTTCAAACCACTCAATAGGAGACCTACATCTCCGCCTATAGAGAGCCTCAAACGGAACCATTTGAATGTTGGAATGATAGATGTTGTTATAAACTCAATGAGAGGAAAATGATCATCCCAACTATCCTTGAAGTCAATTACGCACGCTCTCACCATATCCTCAAGAGTTTGAATAGTCTGCTCCGCCAGACCATCCGTTTGTGGGTGAAATGTTGTACTGAGCTTGACTTGAGTATCAAGTCCCTTTTGCAACGATCTCCAAAATTGTGAGGTAAATTAAGTACATCTATTTGATATGATGGATAATGGCACTCCATGTAACCGAACTATCTCCCAAATGTACAGCTTAGCATAATCCTCTACTGAATCAGTAGTTTTGACCAGTAAAAAAAGACTGCCTTAGTCAACCTGTCCACAACCACCCAAAAGGAGTCATACTATCGACGAGTATGAGGCAACCCTGTGATGAAGTCCATATTGATCTCCTCCCACTTTCAAGTAGGAATACTGATGTCTTGAAGTACACCTCCCGGTCTTTGATGCTCCACTTTCACCTACTGACAATGCAGACAGTTAGCCATAAACTTCGCTATATCCTTCTTTATGCCATTCCGCCAATATATTTTTCGTAGTTCACGGTACATCTTGGTGGCACCTGGATGTATGGAATATCTGGAACCATGAGCCTTGTGCAACATCCGATCTCTCAAATCATCAACATCCAAAACACACAAACGACCCTGATATCGAAGCACACCATCTCCCCCTTAGGCTAAGACCTCCACCTTCTGATTCTGAAAAGATTCCTTCAACTTTACCAAAATAGGATCCACATCTTTCCTAGCCTTAATATCGGTCACCAAGGATGATTTTGACCCTTTTTGCACAATAACACCACCATCGGTCGAGTCAACCAAACGAACTCCCAACCATGCAAGCCGATGCACATCTTTCACCAGCTCATTTCTCCCCTCATCTACATGGGACACACTCTCCATATAAATCCTACTAAGAGCGTATGCTACCACATTAGCCTTGACCGGATGGTAAAGGACACTTATATCATAATCCTTGATTAGCTCCAACCACCTCATTTGATGTAAATTTAGATCCTTCTGGGTAAACACATACTATAGGCTCTTGTGTTCCATAAACACATCTACATGAACCTTGTACAAATAGTGTCTCCAAATCATCAAGGCAAATACTACCGCCGCCAATTCAAGATCATGAGTCAGATAATTCCTTAAATGAACCTTCAGCTACCTGGAAGCATAGGCTATAACCTTATCATCCTGCATCAACATACAAACCAAGGTCGATCCTCGAAGCATCACAATATACCACAAACTCATCGGCACCCTTTGGTAGGGTTAACACCGGTGCTGAGGTGAGTCGAGTCTTCAACTCTTAGAAGCTCTCCTCACAAGCCTCCGACCATTGAAACTTCACTTTCTTCTGGGTCAATTTGGTCAACAGTGTTGCAATATATGAAAACCCCTCAACAAATCTCCAATAATAACCATATAGCCTAAGAAACTCCTGATATTCGAAGGGTTCACCAATCTAGGCCAATTCTTCTCCACTTCTATCTTTTTGAGAGTCCACCTGAACACACACACTTGACACCACATGGCCCAAAAATTCCACTGAGTTCAACCAAAACTCGCATTAATGAATTTAGCATATAACTGGCGATCCTAAAAGTCTATAGCACCACCCTCAAATGAGCGGCATGCTCCTCCTTGCTCCAAGAGTATATCAGGATGTCATCTATGAACACAATCACGAACATATCCAAGTATGGCTTGAACACTCTGTTCATCAAATCCATAAAAGTTGCAGGAGCATTCGTTAGTCCAAAATACATAACTACAAACACATAATGACCATACCGAGTCCTGAAGGCTGTCTTCAAAATATCGCTCTCCCGAACCCTGAGTTGATAGTATCCAGATCTGAGATCTAACTTTGAAAAGCACTTAGCACCCTAAAGTTGGCCAAACAAATAATCAATCTTGGGGAGAGGATACCTTTTCTTGATGGTGACCCTGTTCATGCCGATAATCAATGCACATATGAGGAGAACCATCTTTCTTACAGACAAAGAGAACTGGTGCACCCCACGAGGATTTGCTAGGTCTGATGAATCCCTTGTCTAAAGGTTCTTCAATTTCTCCTTCAACTCTTTTAGCTCAACTGGAGCCATTTTGTAAGGAGGAATAGATATAGGCTGCATATCGGGAAAAAGGTCAATACCAAAATCAATCTCCAGCTCGAGAGGGATTCCTGGTAAATCATCTGGGAACACTTCTGGATACTCACATACTACTGGAACTGACTGGATAGTTGGGGTATCGGACGTAGTATCATTAACCCTAACTAGATGGTACACGCAACCCTTAGAAATCATCTTTCTAGCCTTAAGGTAGGAAATGAAACGACCTATAGGCACAGCTAAACTACCCTTCCACTCTAGGACTGGCTCACCCGGAAATCTGAACTCTACTGCATGGGTTCTACAATTGACTGAGGCATAACATGAAAACAGCCAATCCATGTCGATGATAACATCAAAATCTTTCATGGCTAACTCTACTAAATCTGCTAAGGTGATTTTTTGAAGGACTGTGATAGCGCAATTTCTATACACCTGTCTAGCTATAACTGAATCACCAACTGGAGTAGAGTCTAAAAAGGGTTCTGATAAGATTTCGGGACTAACTCCAAAACTACTACCAACATAGGGCGTAACAAAAGATAAAGTAGCCCCTGGATCTAACAATGCATAAACATCAAGGTGAAATACTCATAACGTACCAGTGACTAAATATGGGGAGACCTCCTGCTCTTGACGGGATTCTAGGGCATAAAATTTGTTTTGACGCTGACCACCACCCGCACTAGTGGATGCCCTTTACTGAGCTGGGTGTGCTGGTGGAGCTACAAGACTGGAAGCTGGGCCTCGGCCCATATCATGACTCTGTCTGGCTGCTGGACAATCTCTAAGCATGTGTACGGGCTTCCTACACCCAAAATAAGCACCTAAACCTACTAAGCACTGGCCCACGTGTCTCTAGCCACATCTGTTACACTCAGGAGGGCTGGTCTCTTCGGGTCTTCTACTCTGGCCCATCGAGCCTGATGCTCGTCCCCTCTGATCACGCCTAGACCTGGATGGAACACTCATAGCTGAAGGCGCTAGGGATGAAGATCTTTGGTGGGACTGCTGATGGTGCCCACTCGGTCTCTACTAGGAGAATCCGAAACTATCAGTCCTAGCCCTCTTGGCCTCTCTCTCCCGCTCACTCATCTATACCACCTCCATCTGCTAGGCGTATAGGACTATCTGAGATAAGTCAATATCCTGATGAAGCATCAGGGTCTGGAAATCCTTGACTAGGTAGTCCACTACCCCATGCACGAACCGGCTCACTCGGGCCCTCTGATTTGACACCATCTCAAGGAAATACTTGAAAAAGTGTGTGAACTCCAATGCATACGCCTGAACAGTCATCTTCCCTTGCCTTAGGTTCATAAATTCAGTTGCTTTGATCTCCCTCATCTCCCGAGGGAAGAACCGATCCAAAAAACCAACATGAAACTCATTCCAACTGATAGGGCTTGCTCCAACGGCCCTACTATCCTTCCATTGCTTGTACCAGATGTGCGCAACCCCCTTCAATTGGTAAGAGGCTAAATCGACGAACTCCTCCCCAAACACCCCCATAATATGGGTGATCTAAGAACCTCATCAATAAACTCATGTAGGTCCTCGTCCACCTTCAATCCAAGAAACTCGAGAGGGTTCATCCTCATAAAATCCCTAACTCTTGTCGCTGCTGCATTCCCATTCTGAGGGACATACGCCACCACCTACTAATTAACATGGGTGGTCAAGGCCTGCACTAACATCTGAATGGTTTTCTTGAACTCCGCATGGGCAACCGGATTAGGTACGTGCTCCTCATGGGTTGGTAGGGCCTGCTGGTACCCATCTCCATTTCCATTCTCATGGACATTTCCGTTTCCGTTTCTCCATCCATTAACTCTGCAGGTAGGTATGATTCTGCAAATGCGTATAGCGCAAGTTAGAAGGATAGAGAGATATTTCATCGCATGAGTTAGATCATGAAAGAAGAGAACATTTCCTAACTGTCTTGTAGCCTCTTCATCATATGTGTGGTGCTCTTCACACCCATGAAAAAGACTCTACTTAATGCGGCTTTCGGACACCCTAGGACACTTAAAACCTAATGCTCTGATACTAAGTTTGTCACGACCCGAACATAGGTCGGATCGAGACACGGGACAAGGAACCCCAAGAGGCTCTAAGTCGACCTATGGCATGAACGTAACATCTAACTCAAACATATTAAAGTGTAAGATCATCATAAATAACATAGCGAAAGTCTAAATATAACATAACATCTGAATTCATACGTAAGTCTAAAGCTGAATACATCTATTTCCAAAAAGTCTCTAATACTGACGAGTTAATGGGACAAGACCCCAACTAACTCACTATAGTTTGAAAACTGAAAGGACGAAATACAATTGATAAGAAGGGCCCTTGCAAGATGAGGACTCACCAATTGAGACTGAGAAGTGCTACTCCAGAAGTCTGACTAGTGGTGGGACTGAGTTTAGATATCGGAGCTTGTATCATAAAATGATACAGCATAGAGTATACAGTCAGTACGTGAAATGTACCGAGTGTGCAAGGTAAGTAAAATCACTAAGTAAGTAAAATCATAAATCATGCATATAATAAAATATAATCAAGATAAGATTCTGAGATTGGGGCTTGCATACTATTTTCTAAAATCATGATCTGAACATAACTAAATCAAATGACCCAAAGCTTAAAACTGATAATCATAAGTAAAACTAAACATTGGGTCAAACCTGCTAAAAACATAATATCATGACTTATGTACATACATAACTGAAATCATGAGGAACAATGGGAGACTCGTCTATAAATGACATTACCACGATAGAGCTTACGTGGTTCCGACTATCACACTCAAGTGGGCAGAGCCGTCCAAAGCCTTGCTAGGGCTAAGGGTACTATCATGATACCGATATCAAGATGAAAGCCCCTTGGGGGCAGGGGAAGCTCACAAGGGAGGTCCCAAATAATTTGAACATACCTATGTTGGCACGTAGTTCTGAGACATAGGGTTAACTGACCCTTAGCCTACTTGGTGCTAGATACTACTCCCAAAAACATGCATATGCTCTTCATCATTTTTCAATGAAGCTGAACCATCATCTAGAGACGAAGCTGACTCATAACATGCATACATAAATCTGAAATCATACATGAGGAGCCTTGGCTCAAACCATACCACAAGTTGAACATAATTGGGAGTCTAGAACCCAAAACCATGTGGTAAGCTAATTAACATGAATCCATAAAACATACTTGGTCACATGGGCTTTCCCAATACTTAACATGCTTGAAATCAACTTGATCCTCTTGAAAACATGAACATAGTCATAAGTACTTCGAAATCATACTTTCTTCATGAATATCTTATCATGCTTAAAAATATATCTCATGGATCTCAACTTTCATGAACTTTCATGGATGGGCATCATACTGTAGAAAACTTGAAAAATATAATTTATAATTTAAAATGTTTTAAAATCTTCCCATTTATTAAAATTCAACATTCATAACATGCTTAGATCATACCCATGCTTGAAACTTAGAAAATTCACATATTGGGTAAAAACCCCATAGATTCATCAATTAGAACATCATGAATTGAGAGGGATTTGGGTATGAGTTTGGACTATTGCACCCATTCATAGCCTTACATACCTGAATAAATCTGATTCTACCATTTCCTTGATTGCCCAAAGAGAATTGAAGAAGAACTTTGAAGAAGCTAGCCTTGATCACCTCTCAAACCTCTAAGTTTGCATGCATGAATTAGGATAGGCTTATAATAACTTAAACCTTCTTAAAACACTCTATTCTGAGCTTAAAACGATGTAGTTTAGGCCTTAGGAACATAGGAATTACGGAAAAGCCCTTATTAAATTCGCAGGGAAATATACACTGCCAGTCCCCACGAGGGACTGGACGACTTGTGGTCTAGGGGACGACTTGTCATTTGCCTATCATTGGCTGCACTACCAAAAGACACTCAACATTTAACCAACTACTAACCACGACCCACTCGAAAAATCGTGGCATTGACCACGATTGGTGACACTGTCCAAATTTCCATCATCCTTCAACCTCCTTTGACTGCGGGTGACCTAATGAATCGTGGGGATGACCAAGACTCGTGGTCACACCCGTTTTCACCCCAAGCCTGAAATTTCCCATCTATTAAATTCCAACCTTTCCCCACGAGTCACTCAATGACTCGTGGTGTTCCTGACGGATCACTAGATGACTCGTCCTGTGACCTGGTGCAGAAATTCCAATTTTTTCCATTTCAACACCCAGGTCTGATCTTAGGATTTTTGGGGTATTACAGAGTTGCCGAACTAATGAATGCATACTTCATGATAGCCTTATATGATTAATCATGAAACAGAGCTCTTTTGTGAGCACTCCGTTTAAGTGCTACAAGGGGATCCAAGTCATCCAAACTCTCAGAGTCAGAGAGAGAAAGATGACGGTCTGACTGTCATCGTCCCTAAGGAATATGCGATCCCACCATTGAATCTAGCAGATCTGGGAGACATGGAGTTAGGTGGGGATCCCTAAGAAATATGTGGCCCCGAATTTCAACTTCTAGAGAGGCCAATCAACCTATGGTGATGGTGTGGAGTTAGGGATCTCTTCAGACATGCTCCCATGAGATTGTAGAGGAGGAGCAGTGTCTAGGGGAGGAACTAGAAAATTTAGAAAGGAAGACTCCATTAGAGATTAATATTCCCCCTCGATATGAGATGGGGGAGAAAAGGGAGGAACATCGAAAACAGTAGGGTTTAAGGTAAGAGGAGAGTCTACTGGACATAGAGCAGTCAAAAGGTCATGGGAGGATGGAAGGATTTTAGATGGTGATGCAGGGATAGAAGTAGCCATAGTCACTAGAGAGACGTAATGAGAATAGTGATGATGTGACCAGGTGGGAAGATGAAGAAATAGGAGAAACGAATTCAAGGGTTTCAGGTATTAATTGGAAGTTAAATGGAAAAGGATGGGATATGAACAGGTGGCGTGGACCAAGATGTGGCAGCGTGAATGTCAGATTATTAATGACTGTGTGGAAAGTTGTACCTATCTGCAGTCTTGTCAAGTTCCAAAGATGATTCCATCTAACCTGCAATTTTTGATATGGAAAATAAGGGCAATATCAGTAGATATATTCTAAAAGTTTGAAATTGTGAATTGGGAAGAAGCAAACTATTTGCATCAGTCGTTGAGTTAAAGGCTTACAAATCAACAATGACTAAATTTCCCTCAAGATGGTCGTCAACCATCCATCATCGAAAAGTCCCTTTTTTGTTCCAAAGTAAGAAGAATTATGAGCTAAGTGTTGAGTTAATCTTGATTAACCCAACTTCCAGCCTAAGTTTTTCAAACTGTTCTCTACTCAGTGCCTTTGTAAAAAGTCAGTAATTTGTTTATCTGAGGTGCAAAACTGCATAGATATGAGAACTTTTTCAACAATCTCTCTGAAAGTGATGTTTAATATCTATGTATTTCATTCTTTTGTGCTACATGGATTTTTTTAATGTTTATAGAACTAGTATTATCACAAAAGATTTTCATATTATCTATTTCCAAACCACAATCCCTTAGTTGTTGTTTTATCCACAGCAACTAAGCACAACAAGATGCAGCAACATATATTCAGCTTTAGGTGTGTCAATTGATTTAGCAGATTCCATACCAGATTTCTTAAGCAATTTCTTTATATATTTTTGTTGATGGATCATTGTTCCATTAGAAAATTATTTGATTTGTAAATATAAAAAGAAATTAAGCTCACCAATCATACTCATTTCGAATTCGCTACTCATCAACAAAGAAAATTCTTTGCACAAGACTTCATTAATTGCAGCAAAATGTTCATCCACATAAACTTGTACAGCTAATAATGAGTCTTTATCATTACTTTTTAGAAATAAGGTATTATCAATTTTTCCCCTTGAAAAACCATTTTCCATTATAAATTTGGATAGGCGCTCATACCAAGCTCTTGGAGCTTGTTTTAAGTCGTACAAGGCCTTATCCAATTTATAAACATGATTAGGAAATCACTATTTTCAAAGCCAAGGGTTGATGAACAAATACCTCTTCTTTTAATTCTCCATTTAGAAAGGCGCTTTTGACATCCATCTGATAGAGCGTAAACTCCATATGTGCAGCAAAGACTATGAGCATCCTAATTACCTCCATCTTGGAATCAGGTACAAAAGTCTCTTCGTAATCGATGTCTTCCTCTTGGTTATAGCCCTGAACCACCAACTGAACTTTGTTTCATGTGACCGTTCCCTATTTATCTAGTTTATTTCGAAACACTCATTGTATTCCAATCACGGTTCACCTATTTTGGTGGTGGTTCTAGGTGTCATACCTTGCTCTATTCAAACTGGTTGAGCTTCTCTTCCATAGATATTACCCAATCTAGGTCTTGCAAAGCCTCACGATAATTTTTAGGTTTGATGTAAAACAAGAAAGCTGAATAAGCACAAAAATTTTACATTGAGGCCCTGGTCTGAATTCTCTTGTTAAGATCAGTTATGATTAAACTAAGGAGATGAGAGATTTTATGCTATAGGACCTTAATTTTAACTCTTATGATTCTTTATTACTTATTTTTTGACAAGATTTAGGAATTGTTCCCTCATCTGTTCCTTCTTCAGTACTTACCACTATTTCAAAGTTAATTCCCCCCCAATTTTTCTACTCATGCCCAGATTCTGAGGGAACATTCAAGGAATTTGTTTCCTTGACTATTCCTTCTGTTTGAGCTTGAGTGCTTACCTTTTCAGTTGAGTATTGGTTGAGACCAATCTCGTGTTCATCCTCACTATCCTACAAAAATGTTAGATTCATCAAATATAACATGAATGCTCTTCTCAACACATTTTGTGCCTTTGTTATACACTTTGTACGCTTTACTATTTGGGGAGTATCAAAGGAAGATTCCTTCATCACTTCTTGCATCGAACTTCTCTTAGGTTGATGTTCCATTGTTGTGAACAAAACACTTGCTACCAAAGGTTTGCAGGTGTTTGACACTGGGTTTACTGCCTTTAAAAAGTTCATATGGAGTTTTACCAAGAAGTGGTCTGATCATGCATCTATTTGTTATATAGCAAGTCATATGTAACACCTCAGACCAACGGAGTGAAATATTACAGCAAAAGAATAAAAGTTGTAGACCTAGTGCCGGAGTGACGGGGGAAGAGACGGCCCGTCACATCTCTAACGGTGGATATGACGGCTGTCAGCCTAATGATGCACCGTCGCTGGGTCCATCAAGGTCTGGTCCCTTCAGCTCTTATGCAATGGAGGTTCTGATGGCCCATCATGGAAACCGTCACCTAGGCCAAGATTACTAGGCCCTTTGTTTGAGGTGATGAAGTGGATGACGAACTGTCAATCAAGTGACGACCCATCACTCCAACCATCACTTGGGGAAAAGTTTTGAGAAATTCTATTTAAGCCCGACGGTGGCGATGGACCATCACCTATCCCATTAGACGCGCAGCGACCCAAAAATTTTAGACTATTAAATATTTTTCAGGGGTAATTTTATATATTTCCACTCTTTTAGTCCCTAAACTACATCATTTTGGGAATATTTTCAAGGGATTTAGAGGGGTAATTGATCCTCATCCCTCATTATCCACTCAGATTCTCAGAATCACGTTCGTAGCTCCAGAGCTTCTCTCTCAAACAAGAGCTAAGGCTTTCAACTCTTCTCAGAAATTCCAAGCTTCTTCCCCGAGGTTTACTACTCCAGGTATGTGGGAATTCAACAAGGGAATTATTTCATCCTAGTGTCTCAAAGCTATCCTCGGAAACTTTTTTCTATACTATCCCTATAAGAGTTATGAACGAGGGCTTTTCAGATAAAATATGAATGCTCTTCAATTCCGGTTGTTTTGTTAGTTCTATTACCCTAGCATATGATCTTTACAATTGTGTGTTAAATTTCGTAGTATGATTTCTATCCCTAGCTTTAATATGATTGTTGGGTTGATCCTTTCATGACTTGAAAGCTGGTCTAAAATGTTATGTTTTCCATGGAGTATTTTTTAACATATATGTTCAACTTGAAGTTAGCATTTTTTTAGATTATGAATATACTTAGCCTTCCCCAGGAATATCAGCTGATCAATTTGACTTTTTATCAGTCTTTCGAGAAACTCAGTAAACTTAATGGTATTAGTTTATCAGCTTGTTGGTCGTTCTTTAGACTGTTACAATACTTTCTTATAAAGAAGATCTGAAAAGTCTTAAAATACAGTTTATTTCAGGTCCCTAGACTCTCAGAACACTTCCAGATACATAGTTCTGACTTAGTCTTAGGACTCCAATTTTGAGGTATCAGCACAGTTAGACACATTAGGGATTTCATTAGGAGTAGCACATAGCACTGAGTGGGTCGGGGTTCAGCGCACCCAGGTTCCTAGAACTATGTTGCCACTGTAGGTTATTAGCCCGAATGGGCCCCAGAAAGTGATCACACAGTTCATCTACTATACCCTAGAAAGGTGCAATGGGCTTTCTACGATAGGGTGTACACATTGGACTCCACATTTAGCTCACATGGTTACATGTCGGTTATAGTCTCTCCCATAGTACAGCTCAATCCAGTATAGTTATAGTCTCTAGTTTAGTTCAGTCTTTCAGATTTCAGGATATGCTTATAACATTCAGATAGTTTTTAGTACTTAAAGTATTATCAGACTTTCCAAATTCTTTCAGTACTTGCGATTCCAGATATGGTTATTGCATTTCTTGCTAGTACAGTCTACAGATTTTTAGTATTCTTATGTTTAACTTATATCTCACATACTCAGTACACCCAAAGTACTGAACGCATATTTTCATATGCTATATTATTTTATGATATAAGTTCATGTACACAGCACCAGCATTGCAGCTAGTTTTCCCTAGGCGATTCCCCAGCAGCTACGGTGGTGAGTCCTCATCTATCGAGGGCCAGAGTTTTCATTTCAATTTATTATTTCTAGTTTCAGTTTCAGACATTAGAGTTAGGTGAGGTTTTGTCTTAGAAAATCATCAGTTCTTTAGATGGCTCTTCAGATATTGGATGTTAGTTATAGTTGAGTTCATACATCTTCTTGGAATTAGCTTTAAGTATTTTAATGCTGACTTAATAAAATATGCTTGACACATTTTAGGTATATAAGTTGCAGTAAATTAAGTGTGGACGAAGGGACCTATCTAATTGGGAGATAACTGTTAATTGTGAGTTCTAATCTATTTTGGAATTTGTGTGTATATTTGGAAAACTACAGGAATAGAGTCCAACTAGGAAACAGCAAGCAGTAGCAGGTTCGGCTAAGGATTTTTTGGAAATCTAGAAGAAGAGATCAATTAGGAGTATGCAATCAATTTACGTAAAGCTAGGACTCCTAGGAGAGAACTCTAAGACTCCTACCTTCAATCAACAAAGGAGTCTCATCGGTTTCCTATAAAAAGGAAGGCTGCATAACCTGAAGATTCATTCACTAAAAAATACTCTTCAGCAAACTCATAACTTCTGTGCAATACATTGGCATCCAAGTTGATGAGAGTTGACATGTGCTAGAGACAGTTCCCTAGTTCTGTTCCGTGTCTGTTGTAGTCTAGGTGTTTGAGTCAACTTGTAGTGAAGCAATGAACTTGAAAAGAGTCTGTTTTAATTCTGTTTTTATTTACTTGTAATTATATTAAAGTTCTTCTTGTTAAATTAAAGGTAGTTTATACAGGTTACGAACTTTGTAAGGGCTTAGAGGTGGGTCCTTGGATTGTGGGGTTTACAATCTGAATTTGACTCGGTATTTTAGTGGAGTTAAGTTGAAATCCTACTAGAAAGTAGGTCGTAGATTTTACACCCATTCGAGCGTTGGTGGTTTTTCACGTAAAAATTCTTGTCTCTCATTTTAATTTTCACACTTTGTTATTTTTTCTTGAATTAGGTTACTACTCAAAGGAACAAGATTCAAGTATGTTCCTATCATAAAAAGAAATTTCAAGTTAAGTTTAATTAGGCAGAAAAATCATTATACCCNATAACTTGCCGAAGAGATAAGCCTGAACAAACCTCGAATGTCAAGTTGCTCAATTCTAGGTTAAACCCTTTGAGAAAGATCCGTCAAAATGACTTATGAAATAACTCTGCCTTTGGAACAATCTAGCACTCCACCACCTCTCTTTAATGTCCAGCATTATAGTCTTTGGAAAAACCATATGGAAATTTACATAAAAGTTGAAGACTATCAGTTATGGCCAATTAGTTTAAAGGGACCTCTAGTTCCTACAAAAGTAAAACCTGAGGGAATGAAGGTTCCAAAAACTAAAGATGAGTTTGATGCTGATGACTTCAGGATGATGGAAAAAATGCTTAGGCCATAAAGATACTCTACTTTGAACTGGGCATTGATGAATATAACCATATTTCTGGATGCTCCAATGCAGAGGAGATTTGGGACTCTCTTACTTTGGCACATGATGGTATGAATCAGGTAAAACAATCTAGGATTGACATGCTTATAAGGAAGTATGAACTTTTTGCCATGGGCGAGAAAGAGTCAGTCAAGGATATGTTTACTCAATTCACGCACATTACAAATGAACTCAAATCTCTTGAAAAGGAACTTTTGATTGAAGAAAAAGTCAGAAAGAATCTGAGTATCATGCCTACTTCTTTGGGAACCTAAAGTTACTGTCACCGAAGAAGCAAAGCAAAAGAGCACAATGCAAATGGATGATATCATTGAAAATTTGCAAACTTATATGCTCAAAAATATACACAAAGTGAATGAGGAACCCAAGAAGGAATGCAGTCTCAGCTTAAAAGTTGAATCAGAATCTGATGACGAAAATATGGATGTTTGTTCGAAGGTTCAAAAAGTTCTTCAGAAAAGAGGGAGTCACACAATAAAAGTAAGTCCTCTGAGAAGGGACAGTTCCAGGTTTGTTTCAAGTGTGGTGAGATGGATCACTTGATAAAGGATTGTCTCCTCTTGAAGGAAGAGCAAAGAAAAACCTCAAAAATGCAGCAGCAATTGGCATCAAAAGCCTTTAAGAAAGTCATGAAAGCTACTTGGGGGGGAACTTCTGAGGAGGAATCAGAAGGAGAAGATGGTGAAAGTGACAATCTGGCCCTCATGGCTGGAAGTGACATAGACTCAGACATCGATTCACCGAGGTAAGTTTATCTGATATGAAAACTCAAGTTTACAATTTATCAAAAAGAAAAGTGGTTAAACTGTTACTTTCCTTGATGGATGAATGTCAGCAAATGAGTGTTGAAAAAATTCAAATATCAGCAAATGAGTGTTGAAAAAATTCAAATGTCGAAAATTTTCTCAAATTTGATATATGATTACAAAGTTCTAAAAAGGGATAAATTGAGTCTGAAAATGCAAACAAAACATTC
The DNA here is from genome assembly GCA_018107945.1 of Datura stramonium. NCBI lineage: Eukaryota > Viridiplantae > Streptophyta > Magnoliopsida > Solanales > Solanaceae > Datura > Datura stramonium. Next base: position 133,002 of record JACEIK010002223.1, on the reverse strand, counting down.
AATGGTGAAATTAGCAAATTAAAGGAGACTGTCGTTGTTCAGAAAACTAAAAACAGTAAGCTGATAGAAATAGTCTCGTCTCTAAAAGCTGAACTAATCACCATCAAGGAAGAGAAAACATCGAGCAGTGAAATAATTATCAATGACCGATTTTTTCTTAGAGATGAAATTACTTCCTTGAAAAAGGAACTGTGCAAAGAGAAAAAGAAAAGTCCTGAGCTTCAAGTAACCTTGAATTAATAAAATTATGACATTGTCTTGATGAAAAAATGAAACAAATCATCTAAAGATTTAACCTGGTTAAATGAGCATTGTAACAGATCTAAAACCGGTCTTGGCTATAAAAGTAAACCTGTTAAATGGGATCATAAAAAAAAATATATTGGTTTGGTAGAATATAAACTTTGTAGCCATTGTGGACATATCAAACATGTTAAATATGAATATTTAGCCAGGATAAAGTCTCTAGATAAAAATAGCAACATTGTTAGATGGATTATAAAAGATTTGATTTCTCAAGTTTTCAAAAGAAAGGGAACCAAACTGGTGTAGGTTCCAAAATCTAACCCTTAATTGTTTGTGCAGGCAAAGTGAGAGGGAGCAACAAAAAATGGTATCTTGATAGTGGTTGCTCCAGGCACATGACAGGTAACAAAAAACTTTTTCTCTCACTAACATCCTTCAATGGAGGAACAGTTTCCTTTGGCGGAGGAAAGAAAGGCACAATTGTGGGTATAGGTAAGATCGGTAAGTCTCTCTCTCACTCTATTGACAATGTATATTTGGTAGATTGTCTGAAATCTAACTTGTTGAGCATCTCTCATCTTTTTGATCGAGGGAACATAGTGTTCTTCTCCTCCTTTGAATGAAAAGTCATTAACAACAAGTCTGGGGAAATTTTCATGACTGGAACGCGACGCAGTAATGTTTACAAAGCTTGTATCATGTCACTTTCTGAAAATGAATTAACTTGTTTGTGTGTTCTAGATGATGATGTTCTCCTATGGTACAAGTGATTGGGGTATGTTAGTCTTTCATTACTCAATAAACTTGTTTCAAAAAACCTTATTCTTGGTCTTCCTAAAATAAAATTTAAAGATGAAAAGGTGTGTGATGCTTGTGCTAAAGAAAAACATATTAGATCATCTTTTAATCACAAAAAGGTAATAAGTACCTCCAAGACGCTTGAATTACTACACATGGATCTCTATGGGCCCATGTGAGTAGTAAGTCGTGGAGGTAAGAAATTTATTCTTGTGATTGTTGATGATTTCTCTAGCTTTATATGGACATTTTTTCTATCTTCTAAGTATAAAGCATTCGACATGTCTAAAATGTTTGCAAAAAATATTCAACGAACTCTTGGGTTGGATGTAATAAGTATTCGATCTGATAATGACACGGAATTTGAAAATACCAAATTTACTGCCTTTTGTTTCAAATATGGAATTGATCGTAACTTTTTAGCTCTAATAACTTCCCAACAAAATGGGGTCGTGGAAAGAAAAAATAGAACACTAGAAGATATGGCACAAACAATGCTTAACGCTAGTGGACTTCCTAAGAGTGTTTGGGCTGAAGCAGTAAATACAGCTTGTTATATAATTAACAGATGCATGATCAGATCACTTCTTGATAAAACTCCTTACGAACTTCTTAAAGGTAGAAAACCTAGTATCAAACACTTGCGAACCTTTGGTAGCAAATGTTTTCTTCACAATAATGGAAAAACTGTCTTAGGTAAGTTTGATGCAAAGAGTGATGAAGGAGTGTTTCTTGGATACTCCTCAAATAGCAAAGCTTATAAAGTGTACAGTAAAAGAACAAAATGTGTAGAAGGAAGCATTCATGTGATTTTTGATGAGTCTAACATTTTTGTTGAGACAGCTTTGTAGGAAAATGAGGATGAACATGAAATTGACCTCGTTCAATCTTCAACTGAAAAGGTAAGTGCTCTAGCCTTAAATGAAAGAACATTCTTGGAAACAGACTCCTTGAACGTTCCCTCAAAACCTGGGCAGAAGCTGGAAAATTCAGGGGGAACAATCCTGAGACAGTGGTAAGTTCAGCAGAAGGAACAGAGGAAAGAACATCACCTAAATCTGTTCCAGAAACACAAAATGACAGTTCATAAAAATTGAATTTGAGGCCTTGGAAGTGATCGTTGGCAAAATAGCATGCCCAAGTGATACTTTATAACTTAGTTTTGCCTTGTTTATCTATTATTTATATACATTCTCATGTGATTTTATGTAAATGTGAATATATACACTAACCAACATGATTAGTTCTTGTTTTTGTAGGTTTACAATGAATTTGAGGNAAGCAGGAACAGGGGAAGGAACATCATCTGACCCTGTTCCAAAAACACAAAAGGACAGTCCACAAGAATTGGTTTTGAGGCCCTGAAAACATCAAAGTTCTCATCCCCTTGATCAAATAATAACTGATCTGAATAAGGAAATTCAAACCAAGGCCTCCATAAGAAAATTTTGTGCTCATTCAACTTTCTTATCTTATATTGAGCTTAACAATTATCGCAAAGCCTTGCAGGACCTAGATTGGGTAATGGCTATGGATAGGAGCTCAACCAATTTGAAAGGAGCAAGGTATGACACTTGGAACCACTGCCAATTGGTCGTGCTGTAATAGGAACAAAGTGGGTGTTTCGAAATAAACTTGATGAACAGGGAACAGTTACTAGGAACAAATCCGTTCTGGTGGTCCAGGGCTATAACCAAGAGGAAGGCATCAATTATGAAGAGACCTTTGCACCAGTTGGAAGGATGGAGGCAATAATAATGCTAATTGCCTTTGCCGCTCACGTGGAGTTCACCCTCTACCAAATGGATGTCAAAAGTGTGTTCCTAAATGGGGAACTGAAGGAAAAGGTATATGTTCGTCAACTCCCTGTCTTTGAAAATTCTGAGTTTCCTGATTATGTTTTTAAATTGGATAAGGCTTTATATGGTTTGAAACAAGCTCCTAGAGCTTGGTATGAACACCTTTCAGAATTTTTGATGGAAAATGGTTTTTCTAGGGGGAACATTGATAAAACTCTGTTTCTAAAAAGTAAAGAAAAGGATTCATTGTTGGTTGTACAAGTATATGTAGATGATATTATCTTTGGTGCAACAAAKGAAATCTTGTGTAATGAATTTTCTTTGTKGATGAGTAGTGAATTCGAAATGAGTATGATGGGTGAGCTTAATTTCTTCTTAGGCTTACAAATCAAATAATTTTCGACTGGAACAATGATCCATCAACAAAAATACATTAAAGAATTTCTTAAGAAATATGACATGGATTCCTCTAAACCAGTTGATACACCTATTGCTACTGCCACTAAGCTAGATAAAGATGAGCATGGAAATCTAGTAAGTGACCAAAGCTATACGGGTATGATTGGATCTCTTCTATACTTAACTGCTAGCGGAACAGACATTGTGTTTAGTGTTGGATTATGTGAAAGTTTTCAATATTCTCCTAGAGAATCTCACCGAACAGCAGTTAAGCGTATCCTAAGGTATTTGAAGGGTACTGATAGTCTATGTCTGTGGTATCCCAAGGGAGGTAATCTTGATCTAGTAGGTTATACAGATGCTGACTATGCATGTTCTTTTATAGACAGGAAAAGCACATCAGGTATGGCTCACTTTCTTGGTTCATGTTTAATTTCTTGGGTTACAAAGAAACAAAATTCAATAGCCCTGTCCACAGCTAAAGCTGAATATGTAGCTGGCGGATCTTGTTGTGCTCAGCTTTTGTGGATAAAACAATAAATGAGGGATTATTAGTTATACATGGACATTGTGCCTATCTACTGTGATAACACAAGTGCTATAAGCATTGCTAAAAATCCATGTCAGCATTAGAGAAAAAAACACATAGATATTAGACATCTCTTCCTAAGGGATAATGTTGAAAAATGTCTGATATCTGTGCAATTTTGTAAAACTGAGAATCAAATTGCTGATATTTTTACTAAGGCTCTTGGTAGAGAACAATTTGAAAAAATTAGATGGAGCTTGGGTTAATCAAGATTGACTCAACATCAGGTTCATAGTTTTCCTTCTTTTGGCATTACTATTTTAGGCTTCTCCCGATGATGGATGGATGACGACCGTCTTGAGGGATATTTTCATCAATTCTTACTGACTATGAACATCTTTGCATACACACAAAAAAAAGGAGGGATGCACACATGGCAATACGGGAACACAGCAAAGGTACAGTTCCTTCTTCATATTAATGACTTTCAATGCTCAGCCGTCATTCCTCTAGTCACATTTATATGCCATCAAATAACATTTATGTCCCATTAATTCCCGCCTAAAACCCTTGATATTCCCCAAAACCTTTTCCATATCTCTCCCATCCTAATTCCCGCTTCTAGAAAACACTTCTTCTCCCTCATCAGGCTCCTCACCGATTTATCCTCATCATCATGTCTACCTCGCCTACCAGCCACACCGATGCTCCTCCCCCAGACACCTCTCCACCGCTCGACCCTGCCGATTCCACACTGCCCCAACCCATCCCACTCTCCACTGCCCAACCGGAGACACCTATGCCCAACATTGAAAACCTATCTCCCTTCCTTCTCTCTCTACCCTGCCACTAACCATTAGGTCCGCCTGTTGAAC
>JACEIK010002223.1:0-83788 GCA_018107945.1 Datura stramonium | reverse complement strand
TCTACTTCACCAACTCATGGATTAGTTCCTCAAAAGTCATCAAAACCTACAAAACAAAGACTAATCATGTTGGTTAGCACATATCTTCACATTTATATAAGATCACATGAAAATGTATAAAATAACTTAGATAAACAAGACTAATTTAAGTTATAAAGTGTAGCTCGGGCATGCTATTTTTGCCCGCGATCACTTGTGTGTCAGGCCTGAAAGGTACGACTCTTGATATGACTCGTTGTGGAAAACAACAGATCGTGGTAGGGGGTTGTTGGTTGGTTTAGGAGTGTCAGGGTTGGAAGGTTCTAGTCATGGTATGAATCATTGTGGGGAACAACGAGTCGTGGCTTGCACTCGTAGGAAGAGGGTAGAGGAATTGGAAGAAGCGGCAACGGACAGGTCCAACGACCAGTCATTTGATGGTATGAATTATTGTGTGGCTCATGGGAACTTATGAGTTGGGGAAAACTAGTGGCAACTATGAGAGCCAGCCATGGATTGTGGTATTGAGGTACGACTCATGGTATGAGTTGTTACTTCTGGCAATGAGTAATTTTCTGCGAAATTAGCAAAGGTATTTTCATAATTTCTACGTTCTTAATCCCTAAAATTCATCATTTTAAGCTCTGAAAGAAGTGTATTAAGGGAGTTTAACCTATTCTAATTCATCCAACTCCCATGCATGCAAGTTTTGAGGTTTTCCTTTGAGGATCAAGCTTAAAGTCTTCAATTTCTTCTTCAAATCTCTTGGGCTTTCAAATATAAGTGTAGATTTAGCTCACCCAGATATGTAGGGCTATGAATAAGAGTTTCTTTTCACTCTCGTGCCCAAATTTCTCCTCAAGTTCATCAATTTAAGTCTTAATTCAAGTGGATGATCCTATGGGGTTTTAGCCCAATTTCATGAAATTATCTATGATTTGTTGATGAGTTGATCCCTTTTATTTTTCAAAGTATGTTTTAAGATTCATGGGTAGATTTTATACCTATTTTGATAAAAAAAATTCATGATTTCAAGTTTTAGAAAATTATGTCCAATTATGTATGTTTCATGAAAAGTCAAGTTTATGATTTATAATTTCAAGTATGATGAGATATCTAGCATGAATGAAAGCTTATGAATTACCCATGTATGAATCTATGAGTTTGACTAATGAAGCCTATTTTAAGTATGCATAATTTTAAGATTTGGGCAAGCCCACTCAATTTAACCAGGTTTTCATATTTAGCCAAGGCTAATATGATCAGCTTATAATATGTTTTGGATTGAAGACTCCCTATGTTCATATTTCACACTATGCATGTGATTATGATTTCATCTTTGATGAAAACCAATGGGAGCACTATGCATATTTTTGGGAGTAGTGTCTAGCACCGAATAGGCTTGGGTTCCAAGGTTCCCCGGTCTCAGATTTACGCGCCAAGGTAGGTTTATATTCAGTTGGGGACCTCTCAAGAGAGTTTTTCCTCGTCCGTCAAAGGGCCTTCAGCTTGATATCAATATCATGGGAGAGTCCTTAGCCTAGGCAAGGCTTTGGATGGCTCTGCCCACTTGAGTATGATAGTTATGGAATCATGTAAGTTCTATCGTGATGGTGTTGGTTATGACTAGTCTCTCATTATTTTTCATGATTTCAATTATGCATGTTATGACTTATGATATTATATTTTCACCAAGTTTGACCCAATGATCATTTTATAAGCTTTTACTTATAATTTCAGCTATGGAAAGCCATATGATTCCATTTTCAACTTTGGGTCATTCTATTCAGTTTATGGCTATACATGCTTCAAAAATCATCATGTAGTCCTTACTCTCATGATCTTGTAATTTATGTTTATATACATGATTTCAGTTTATACCTATTCAGCATATTTTACTTACCTTGTGTACTCAGTATATTCCAAGTATTGACCATATACTCTATACTATATCATTTCATGATATAGGTTCAGACGATCAGACTCGGTTCCCTATTACCTAGTTTCCCGTAGCTTAGTCTGGTTTCCCATTTTTGGTAAGTCCTCATCTTTCGATGACCTTCAGTTAGTGATGAGTTATGTTACTTTCAGTTTCAGACTTTAGTGAACTAGTTTGGAATGTTGTCCCATCAGGTCTTAGGACATGTTAGAGGCTTATCAGACAATTGTAGAATTTTCAGCTTTATCAGTGTTATCTCTGTTTATGATCGATATGCACTCAGACTTCTGCTTATTCATGATTAGTTTATCAGTTTTCCTTGATGTATGCTCTTTAGTTGTCATATTCATACCACGGGTGGACTTGGAGCTATTCATGGTTCTAGATTTCGTGTTTTGGTCTAGGATCTCATTTTTAATCGTGACAAACTTGGTATCAGAACAAAGGTTTAGAGTGTCCTAGGGTGTCTGAAAGCCACGTTGAGTAAAGTATTTTCCATGTATGTGAAGCGCGCCATACTTATGGGAGAGTGGATATAAGATTTTTTAGGAAAATTTCCCCTCTTTTATGATCTATGTCGTGTGATGAAGTATATCTCTATCCTTCTAACTCGTGCTATACACGTTTGCAAAATCATGCCTCCACACCGAGTAAATGGTAGACGGAATGGAAATAGAAATGTCCATGAATTTGGTAATGGAGATAGGCACCAGCAAGCCCCACCAGCACCAACAAGTCCATTTCCCAAGAAAGTCTCTCATGTCGAGTTTAGAGAGACATTACATATGTTGGCGCAAGCTATGACCGCTCAGGTCAACCAACAGGCGGTGGCCCATGTCCCTCAAAATGGGACCGCAGTGGCAGCTAGAGTTCGGGACTTTCTCAAGATGAATCCACCTAAGTTTTTGGGGTTGAAGGTAGATGAGGACCCTTATGAGTTCCTTGAGAAGATATAGACGATCACCCAAATTACGGGTGTAACGAAGGAAGAGAGAGTGGATTTAGCCTCCTATCAGCTGAAGAGGGTTTCTTACATTTGGTACCATCAGTGGAAGGACGATAGAGTAGTGGGCACAGTTCTTGTGAGTTGGGATGACCACTATGACCGCTCAGGTCAATCAGCAGGTGGTGGCCCATGTCCCTCAGAATGGGACCGCAGTGGCGGCTAGAATTCGGGACTTTCTCAAGATGAATCCACCTGAGTTTCTGGGGTTGAAGGTGGATGAATGGACCCTTATGAGTTCCTTGAGAAGATATAGACGATCACCCAGATTATAGGTGTAACGAGGGAAGAGAGAGTGGATTTAGTCTCCTATGAGATGACGAGGGTTGCTTACATTTGGTACCATTAGTGGAAGGACGATAGAGAAGTGGGCACAGTTCCTATGAGTTGGGATGAGTTTATAACTGCCTCCTTGGACAATTCTTTCCTAGGGAGTTGAGAGAGGAAAACACGTCGAAGTTTGTCAACCTGAGGCAGAACCATATGACTGTCCAAGAGTACGCCTTGGAGTTCACCCGGCTATACAAGTATACGCCGGAGATAGTTGCAGATTAGAGAGCTCGTATGAGCAGGTTTGTGTATGGAATGTCAGATTCTCTGGTCAAAGAGTGTAGGACCACAATGTTGAACAATGATCTAGAATTCTCTCAATTGGTTATATACGCCCAATAGATAGAGGCGGATTAGATGAAGGAAAGGGAGAGAGAGGCCAAGAGGGCTAGGACAAATAGCTTTGGGTTTTCCTAGCAGGGGTCCAGTGGCGGACATCATCAGCAGTCCCACCAGAGACCATCAGCCCTAGTGTCGTCATTAGCTAGTGTGCCATCTAAATCTAGGTGTGATCAGAGGGGGAGGTCATCCGGCTCTCAAGGTCAGGGGAGCATGCCAGGAGAGCCAAGCGTCCCAATTTGCGGCAAGTGTGGTTGAAGGTACACTGGAGAATTCCTACTGAGTTCAAGTGCAAGTTTTGGGTGTGGGAAGCCCAAACACATGCTCAGAGATTTTCCTTCAGTCAGACAGAGCCATGGTAGGCCGTGACCCGGCCACCAGTTCAGCAGCTCCACCAGCACGCTCAGCTCAGCAAGGTGCATCTACTAGTGCAGGTGGTAGTCAATGTAAAAATAGATTTTATGCCCTCTCATCTCGTCAGGAGCAGGAGGCCTCTCCAGATGTGGTCACTGGTATGTTATGAGTTTTCCATCTTGATGTATATGCATTGCTAGATCCAGGGGAAACCTTATCTTTTGTGACTCCTTATGTTGCTATTAGCTTCGGAGTCAGTCTCGAAATCTTATCAGAACCCTTCTCAGTATCTACTTCAGTAGGTGGCTCAGTTATAGCTCGACAGGTATACAGAAATTACCTTGTCATAGTGATATCTCCCAAGCGCACTCAAGTGCACGTGGTCGTCAAGTAATATAGGATTGTTGAGTCTAGATATCATACCCACAGGGACTTGTCAACTTAATCCTCATAAGGTTGTACTTTGATTTCACTAATCTACGAAACAAGTAAAATGAAGATTGGTTTGGAAAATTAAACTACTAAAACATCAAATGTAAAAATTAACTAAAACGAATGCAAGCTTGATTGTATTTCGATAATGATAACAGACTAGGGAAATGGCACTTGGTTGGTTTCAGGTTGAGTTTTCTAGACGTAATTAAACTAGAATGATTCTTCATATGGTTGTTAGTTGCAACTTAGTATCCCATTTCTTGCCACTATCCCTAGCAACCAAGAACTATTTCATGAATCATATCGCCTATATCCCTATGGTCGTAGGAGAACAATGAAATGACAATTATGCCTACTTATATTTCAACTAAACGGGGTTGAAGGGTATATCCCTATCCTCAACAACAACTTATATCCTATCACCAATGGGTTCAAGGGTCTTTGAATTCCCATTTTGTATTTATTTTTAACCCTTTCAATTCCCTTTCCCAAGTTCAATCGAAAGCCAACAGATTACTTACAAGGTGATCAGTCTCATACATAATAAATTAACACAAATAAATACAAACAACCCTAAAACAAGAATCAAAACTAAGTTTATTTAGTCCGTCAAATAATCAACCATTCACCACGGCCACAATCCTAGAATATGAGTTTAGCCACTGTGTGTGGGGGGGGGGGGGAGGAGGAACCTAATTTAAGGTTACAAGATTCTCCAAATGGTAAGGAATTCATTAGAATAAACCGAAGAACTAAAAGAAGGATCAAGATTTATTTCAGCAGCAATAAAGAGAAAAAGTTAAAAGAAAGACATAATCGTATGAGTTTAGCCACACCTAGACAAGCAGAAAAATAAATACTTAGTCATCATCATGCGACAATACAAAGTAAAGAAGAGAAAACCTAGTTGTAGAACTTTGTCTTCCTTCCAAACAACTTACAAGCTTTCATGAATGAACTATGGAATAAAAATGACTAAAGACTGCTTCAAAGTAGTCCAAAACAACTCCAAGAAGTCAAAACCTACGTAACAAATGACCTAAGGCTTATACTTATAGATGAGCCTTCAAATGACGCTTCTTCCCTTCAAGATTTGGCTTAAAAATTAGCATTTTTTGCCTCGGTATAACCCTGGCACGCTACCCCTCCTATTTTACCACACACTTAGTCAAATTTTCAGCAATTCAGCTCCAAATAGGGTCTCGCGCGCCGCCCCAGCCATAGCACCAAACTGAGATTTTTTTTCTCTGAAGCTTGAGACTTGGTGCATGGCGCCAGCCATAGCACCAACCCGTAAAATCTTCAAATCTTCATTTCTTGCATCATTTTGAGCCCATTTTGCCTAGTTTTCTGCTCAAGTCAACTCAAATCATTTGTTAGCGCATAAAACACAGACACACACACATGAATTTAAGCATAAATTAAGGATTATGAACTCAAACCATGACCAAATATGGGTAAAAACATGGAAAATGGGCATGAAAATATGCTCAACATCACCACCCCACACTTAAACCATTGTTCATCCTCAAACAATCCTTAAAACATACCAAAAATCATGTTTTACCATCACAATTGACACCTCTATCAACTCATACTCAACCAACTAGAATGGAGCAAACATAAAGTTGTTTATCAACATACAACTATTATCAATAAAGCACATAGAATGATTTCACAATCAAGAATACACAACCTCTATAAATGACTCATCTTTTCAACGCAAAGGGTCAACATGATTAAGTGTGATACATGCAACAAGTAGTACATTGCATTAGACCTCTTGTGCCCTAACTTTTAGTGATGTTACTCTCTCAAATTCATCAATATAAGACATGAAACACAATAAGTAATACACACTTACATTCAAAAATGATGCAGTGTACATATGAAACATACCATAGGCTTACCCTTCATGTACGTTAAGACTACCTAATTGCTTCAAGAGATTAAGTTCACAACGACTTTTCTTGGTTGTAATGTCGGCTAAGGGATGGGTAGAATTGATATTTTATTTTATAGTGACTACCACCCTAAGTACTTCTAAAATATATTTCACTTTACTTGTCGACCACCTCTTTCCTTGCTTGTTCACCTATCCTTTACTCACCCTTGTCTTTTCTTTTCATGCCCTATTTTTTCATTATTTGGATGCTAGTTTTCTAATCATAGTATAACTAAGGACTTTGCAATTAAAGCTCTCTTTTTCATTTCCCTAGAAACAAGTAGACAACAAAATTTTTATGGGCACCCCTTATTCTCATTTTTCTTTTCTTACCACAACTTTTATTTTTCCCTTAACATTATACTTCGATGGACCTTAACTTTTAAGCCTTAAAGTGCCTAAGATTACTTTGGATCACAAAGTCTGAGGTCTCCCAAAAAGAGGGATTAAGCTACTATTGAGGTTAATAAAGAATAAGACTTTTAGACTCAAAGGGGGTTAACTAAGGAGAATGACTAGGAAGGTAAAACAATTAGTGGAAAAAGAATGACTTCTTCAAAGAAGTGCCTTGATCATCTCTCAACTCCCTATCAACTAGTTATCCTTCATACACTAAGGCAAGTCTAGATGCTATGATATATACATACAAAACAATTCAACTCACCTCTCATGGAAACAAGAATCTAATCAGTTTCTAAAGCTACACATTCACACAACTATATTGAATGACAACTTAAATTCATTATTAAGCCCTAAAGATATGTTGAGTCAAATTAAAGAGATATGTGCGTCTCTCATGGATTCTAACTCATGCAATCAAGATGACCACTATATTCTCTCTAGCATAGCAGCTAAGCAGAATATTAATGAACATACAAGTTGATGACCTACAATTCAATCCTAAATAAATAAAAAAGAATATGACGAAACTTTCCTTAAGATGATCGTCATCCATATATCATAGGGAAACGTCATTACTCTATGACTAAAAAAACTTTTAAAAAAAACAAAACGAAAATTAAAAATTTACTCTAAAATAAAGCAACCAAATATAACATAGTCAAGACAAACAATAAGTCAAACATCCCAAGCATCCAAGTAGTCAACATCACCATACTATCTATTACAATCCATGACCTACAAATCATCAAGTTACTGCTACCAGGAATGATATAATAATGCTACGACCTACAAATATAGCAATTAAAGAACAATAGGAATCTAACTTTCCTCCACCCCAAACTTAAAAAGGTGCACTGTCCTCGGTGCACATACAATCACATCATAAAGGGAGAGAAAAGAAAGTTCCTGGTCGCTAAGCATTATCCTGCATGGCACCAATAGAAGCATCCTCCTCCTTCATGTCTAAATCATCAACACCATCAGTAAGGATTGTAGCCTCATCATCATCAATTGGCTCCTCAAAAGCCGAGCCCACTCGGCACATCAACATATCACTCTCTGTGAGCGGGTATTGTGCTCTAAAGCCGACATCTCCTCTATAGTGGTTGTTCGACCTCCTATCTTCAGCTATAATTCATTTATCCCAAACATACAACCCTGCCAACTCTCATCTTGGGCTTTTTGATCAGCTATAGTAAGAGAGGGGCTTGCGGAAGGGGCAATCTCCTTCACCTTTGTGTTGTCTATCATCTGTCCAGCCAAATGACCTGCCAAAGGTAAAACAAGGTATGCATCCTCCTCCTCGATACCTACCTCCCTCAAGTACATGGTCAAGACACTACCATAATAATATTTACATCTACAATTGTCTCGTAATCTCCTCATATCGTGACGAATCACAACACTAAAATTAACCGGTATCCCCTTTATTAACATGTACACCAAGACAATCCTCTTGTGAGTCACCTCTGTCAAATGTGTCCTTGGAAGAAAGACATCACATACCAACTTCACCCACAACTTTTCCTCCTAATTCAAATAGGCAAACATAAGTGTGGAATGGGTGCCATTTTGATCTGTCGCACATTGAGCGGATGAGTGCTCACCGCACAAAGTGTGGCGGATGTCTCTATATGGTGGCTTCTCCAACAAGATGAAATACTCTAAAGGGTCTACTGCAGGTGTCTCTAAGAAGGCATTGAAACTTTTAGTTGTTAATCGCACCACCTGTTCTCTGATCTTGACCTTTGTACTCTCTGTAAATGAGGTATCCCAATTTGCATAGAATTGCCTCACCAAAGTGAGGTTGTACCTCTTGGGTTAATTGAAGATATAGTTAGCTCCCAACTCCCGAATCTTTTCTCGTCTACCTGAGAACTCAACTGCTAAGCGGCCCTCATCTATCCAGTTCTCAGGTGCATACTTGGCTTCTTTTTTACTGTTAAACCAAGTAAGCCCATGAGGTCTCAACTTCTTTCGCTTTGAATCTCCTTGCGAAGCCTGCTTTGGGAGCCGAGGAACTAGCTTCCATTTTTCTTGGTCTACCCCTCTTTCGGTTCTTCTTAGCTACAATCACCTGCTTTCCTTTTTGTTCCATGGTACCTATCAAGAAAAAATCAAGAACTTTATATATTTAGTTTGTAAACCAAATGTCTAACTAATTAAGTGTGGAAGGTGCAAAGTTCACCCCATACTTAATTTGCTAGCGTATATGTGAGAGTTTGTCAAATAGGGTACTCAAGAATTCCCCCATCATCATCCAATCTCAACAATCTAATTTAATTCACTAACTCATACTACACCAAGTTCATGAAATTTTCTTTCTTTTCAACTCTCCTCTAGCTTTTACCTTTTAATCAAGAATACACTCTCTAGGCTATCCTTCTCACTTTCCTCCTCCAATTCACAATTCAAGTAATTTCATGTAATGGAGTAACAATATTCAATTCAATCAAAAAACAATAAAAAATTTACTATCATTCAACATGAAGTAATCAAGAATTTCACCAACTCAAGCAATTATCACATTCAAGAATTCAAAGTTTCATGTACTTTCTCTCTCTACAATTAATGCACCTACCCACCAATATCCATGAATTCAATTCACCTACCTCCATCATCCCCACAAGTTCAAATAACCAAATTAAATCAAGAATCAAGATATCCAACAAGTATAACATACAATCATGAAAGAATTTAAGAATTTAAGCTCATATAACCCAAAACATGAAATTCAAGTTTTTCACCAACAATGGTGATTTTGGGTTCTAAATCTTAGGGAAGAAGGGTGTGGGAGCATACTTGAATCATTAATCAAGCAAGAGAGAATAAATATACTTACTTGAGTTGAAGAGAAGAGTTTTACCAACTTGTTGGAGAAGACAACAATGGAGGGGAGAGGGAATGGTAGTTACAGCCCTATGGGAGGGAGAGAGAGAGAGAGAGAGAGAGAAATTTGTTTTGCTTTTTTCTCAACTTTTTGAGGAAAAAGGATGAGTGGGACTTTAAATAAAAGGTGGGGCATGGGCGTTTATGTAATATTAAGGTCTTTGAGTCAATATTGACTCAAATTGACCAACAATTTTTGTTCAAACAGCGCCCCCCTCTATCTTACCACAGACTTAGAAAAAAAAGTTTTTCCTAGATTGGGGATGGCGCGGCACGCCCCCTATAGCCTCATTTGACAAAATTTTCTTCTTCTAGGATTTAACTCCTAGCGTCCCATGCCAAGCATCTCGCTCAGACATACACTTTTTAGCTCAATGTCCCCGCTTGTTCTTGCCTCTTATGCCCTGTTCGTCTCTACAAAACAGATAAAAACATACAAAATGTTAAAAAGGATGGGTTGCCTCCCATCAAGTGCCTTATTTAATGTCGTGGCACAACATTCATGGGTTGTCTCCCATGCCGCACCTGATTTAACATCGTGGCATGATTATGGTCCTCCACACTCCTTCATTCGAGTGGACTTGTGACCATACTAAGGATCTACTAAACTTTCATGCAGCACTTGCTGCTCCACTAACTAATTACAACCTCCAAGTTCTTCCATTGGCTTCACCTTGAAGTCCTTATAATGAGGTGGCATTTGTACTGCTCTGAACACTTCAAACACTATTTTTTGACCATCTACTCTCATAGACATCTTGTCCGACTAAACATGTATGATTGCATCATCAGTGGCTAAAAATCCTCTACCTAGAATGAGGGGAACTGCTACATCTTCCTCATAGTCTAATATTATAAAGTCCACCGGTAGGATGAAAGGTCCTACCTTAATCAAGACATCTTCAATGATTCCCTCAGGATAGGCTAGAGACTGGTCCGCAAGATGCAA
The DNA here is from genome assembly GCA_018107945.1 of Datura stramonium. Lineage (NCBI taxonomy): Eukaryota > Viridiplantae > Streptophyta > Magnoliopsida > Solanales > Solanaceae > Datura > Datura stramonium. The sequence continues at coordinate 73,224 of JACEIK010002223.1, read as the reverse complement.
CGTCACTGTGGTAGGACATGGTTCACCTAATCCCAATGTTCTGAATCGGGATGCAGGCATTAAATTTATGCTTGCACCCGAATCATATAAGGCTAAACCAACTTCCTTTCTTCCAATAGTGACAGGAATAGTGAAACACCCAGGATCCTTTCACTTTTTAGGAATTTTGTTCTTGATTTGGGAACTACACTCTTTTGTAAGAGCCACAGCTTCAATCTCTGTATGACTCCTCTTATTAGCCATGATATCCCTGAGATATTTGGCGTACTTTAGAACTTCCTACAAAAGCTCCACTAACGGAATATTCACATGAACCTACTTCAACAACTCAAGAAACTTGATATAGTCTGTGTCCTCTATCTTTTTCTTCAACCTTTGAGGAAATGGGGGAGGTGGTCTAGCTACTTTTTGGTTGTGGGTTGCTAGAATCCCCTACTTCAATCTTAGATTGCACGGCCTATTCCTCATCCATCTCTTGTTTTCTTAGGACAACCTCACCCAGCTCCTTACCATTGTGCAAGAAAATAGCATTTACATTTTCCTTGGGGTTCTTCTTGGTATTACCCAGGAGTGCCCCCTATTGTCTATTGTTCTATTGTAGGGCCAATTTCCCCATTTTCATTTCAAGCTCATGTATGGATTTTTGCATTTCATTTACCACTTGTATCTTTGCACCATCTATTGCTTCATTTTCTCCTCAAGAGAACTATTCTTCTACTGGCCCTGTGGCCTCTGATAAGTGTTTTGTGGCCTTGGGAAGTTTTGATTTCCTCCCCATGGGGAATTTCTCCATTCTAGTACACCTGATTATAGCCATTACCTAAAACCTCCTCCACGACCTTGTTGTCCCACAAAATATACAGACTCGGGATTAAAAGGACAACCTGAATAGGTGTGGCCTTCTTCACATGCCTCATATGACGGTGGTGGGATTTGTACCTGCTGCACTTGGCCTCCTGCTGGTGTGGTCACCAACTTACCGATCACATTCACCAACTGGCTAATTTCTGCCCTGATTGCCACTACACTATCAACCTCAAGCTTTCCCGGCACCATTACTGCTGCAAATCTTCTACTTGAATCCTGATAATCCTGACTCCCCGTAGACATTAGATTTAAGAGAGCCTCAATTTCATCATAACTTTTGGATAGAATCTATCCTTATGCAGTAGAGTCAAGAAGTATCTTAGATTCTGTCACACCGTGAGTCTACACCCTGGACGTAACACGGTACTTGAAGCCACAAGTGACCCCAAGTCAACCCCTGGTCTGTCATTCACTATAATTCTGAGTAAATATGCATAGCAGAACTTTTAAGTAAGATCATAAAAACATTTATGAAAGACAAGTCTGAAATTCAAAACACTTGAATAATACTGGAAAATATGAAAATCATGTCTGTCTGAAAAGCCATCTAACTTAGGAGTTGCTAGCAAGACCCCAGCTAACACTATGTCTAACCGAAACTAATATATGATTGAAAGAAAGAAATAATTCCCTCGGATGATGAGGACTCACACTTCAATTGCTGAGATAGAATCTGAATTGCAACGTCTAGCGGTACTGAGTCTGAGAACCTGTAGCTGTATCATGAAACGATAAAGAATAAAAGTATGTGTCAGTACTTTGAATGTACTGAGTAAGTGAGAGAAACATGAATAACATGATAGAACTAGTACTGAACTGATACGACATGAAATGACCAACTGAAATGCTGAAAACTGACACAACTGGTATAAAATTGATATGGTCAAAAGTGACCCTGGCTGATGGTCATAAACATGCCCTAAGTCTGAGATACTGAGTCTGAAATATTCCACTGAACTAATCTGGACTAAAGAATCTGAGAGTAAACCAAACTGACTAGTGGGAGAGTCTATGACCGACATATAACCACGGGAGCTAGACGTGGAGTCTGATGTATACACCCTATTGGGTAGGACCCAATATACCTTGCCAGGGTATAAAGGCATGGACTATGAGAATCACTGTCAAAGGGGCCATGAGGCCAAGTAAATATGTGACCTACGGTGGAAACGTAGTTCTGGAACCTAGGTGTGCTGGAACCCTAGCCCTTTCGGTGCTAAGTCCTACTCCCACAAGATAATCCTATTACTACTACTGCTGACAAGCGGATAGCTCGATACTGGGGTCCAAGACTATACTGACCCAAGGATACTGCCAGAGAGTTCCTTGAGCATCTTATAGGACAAGATTTGTATACTGAGCTCTAAGACTGGTCGGAGCTGCTTATCTGGAAGCGTCGTAACCATCTAGATAACAATTGATAACTGAAATGGGGTCCGAGGGCTGGTTAGAGCTATAATTGGAAGGTCATGACCACCTAATGGACCAAATAACTGTAATTTGAGTCTGGGTATGGTAACTGAGAGGCACCACTGACACCTCGGGAAAAGACTATAGTCAAACTGATCAGCTGACATTACTGACTAACACTGAAAGATTCTAATACTGTGATTGACACTAGACTGACATTCTTGAGTGATACTAAGAAAATAAATTTCTAAATGAGACTGAGTTTCTAATACATACAAATACTATTGGAATTTCCTAACTTTGAAGGATTTTAGAGAATGACTCAATAATCCAACAAACACATAGGATTCTAGTTTCTGCTCCAAAGTTAGGCTAAAAATCTTACTTCACTGGAATAGGCATCATTTTAGTCACAAACTGGTGGAAATTAACTATAATGAACATAAATTTGAATTCCACAAGAATTAATCAAGAACCATAACAATATCTTAAATTTCATAATTTCATGGTTAGAACTGAAAGTTAACTGAGAGAGGGTTCTGGGGGACGCAAGGGAAGAACAATCTCCTTGCTGAATTCCCACATACCTGTAGAAGAAACCCTGGTGAAAATCCCTAAGAAGAATTGAGAAGAAAACTAACCCTTGCTCCTGCTCTGTGCTTTCTTTAAGAGTTTCTACGCGTTGTTCTTGAGGGAGTTGAGAGGAATAAAGGGAAAGGGTCATTCTAATCCCTTTAATTCTCTCCTATACAAACCCAAAACGACATGGTTTCTAGTTCAAAATGCTGAGAAAGTACAAATATACCCCTGTCAAAAAGAATTGAAAACTGGCCAACCTTGAACAACGGATCTCAGGACGGACCGTTGGTTTAAACAACGGCGCATTAAAAGCTGTCGTTCGTTCTAGTTTTTGAAGTCGGACCTAATGGACTGAAATCACAGGAAGATCAGTAGGTCCATTGGGAGAATCAATGAGCCGTTTGTTCCTGTCGTGGTTTGGAAGAAGGAAACTCGGGCCTTAAGACAACGAGTGATACAACGACTAATTGGTAGCAACAACGTGTCGTTGAACCCACTCGTTGTAAACACTGCCGAAGTCTAGGTCCTGAAGATTGGTGAAAAAGACGGTCTGTTGGTGTCAACAACAAGTCGTGGATTCCACTCGTTAATCCCTAGCACAAACCCAACCCATACTAGAAGTCTAACGACCGCTGCCTACAACGGGTCGTTAGAACTACCAACGGCTCGTTGGTCATCTCCTTGTTTCTAGGAGAAGAATATGCTGAGCAAACCACGACCCCTTACAACCGGCCATTGGTTCTACCAACGGTCCATCGTCTGGGTCATCTGAGACAAAGAAATTTCTGATTTCCTGTGGTTTTTCATGAAACATCGGGATTTGTTCTAGAAAAGTTTTGGGGTGTTACAATATATCCCCCTTGGGATCATTCGCCCCCAAATAAAGACCAAAATTAGAAAAAGAGTTGAGATTTCTAAAATTGAGTCTATGAATGATTTCTGGAGGAGTAACTGACTCCGTACTGACTTAACCGTACTAACAGAGTTGACGCAACCAGAATGCACGTAGAAAATATAAATAAGGTTGATGGGTACGGAACTGAGTAGAGTACTGAGAAGGGATCTAATACTTGATTCTGGGTCTAAACTGGATGGGAACAATTGGGGGTATCTAGCCGTCATGTCTGCTTCTTCTTCCCATGTGGCTCCCTAACTTGCTGATTTCTCCAAAGCACCTTGACTGAAGCTATCTCCTTATTCCTCAGCTTACGAACCTAAAGGTCAAGGATTTGGACTGGTACCTCCTCATATGTGAGACTATCCTTTATCTCCACACTGTCCAATGGAACTACTGAAGTTGGATCACTTATGCACTTCTTCAAAAGTGACACATGGAAAACTGGGTGTACTGATGCTAGTTCTAAAGGTAACTCTAGCTCATAGGCCACCTTACCAATCCGTCTCAGAATCTTATAGGTTCCCACATATCGTGGACTAAGCTTTTCCTTTTTCCCAAATCTCATCACCCCTTTTATGGGTGAAATCTTCAGGTATAAACAGTCGTCCACTACTAACTCCAACTCTCTTCTCCGCATGTCGGCATAAGATTTTTGATGGCTCTGAGCTATTTTAAACCTTTCTCAGATGAGCTGAACTTTCTGCATTGCATCATGCACTTAATATGGCCCTATCAAGGTAGCTTCACCAATTTCAAACCACCCTATAGATGATATACACCTTTTTCCATACAATTCTTCAAATGTAGCCATCTGGATGTTGGAATGGTAGTTGTTGTTGTACGCGAACTCGATAAGAGGAAAATGGTCATCCCAATTACCTTTAAAATCGGTTGTGCACGCCCTCATCATATCTTCTATGGTCTGAATGGTCTGCTAAGCTTGACCATCAGTCTGCGAGTGAAAGGTTGTGCTGAGCTTAACATGGGTACCTAGTCCTTTCTGAAAAGACTTCCAGAAGTGAGAGGTGAATTAGGTACCTCATTCTAAGATAATGGATAAGGGCACCCCATGAAGTCTGGCCAGCTCCCGAATATAAAGTCTAGCATAATCCTCAGCTGAGTCTGTGGTTTTGACTGGGAGGAAGTTAGATGACTTAGTCATTCGATCTACTACTACCCAGATTGAGTCATGTTGCCACCGAGTCCGGGGTAGACCTGTAATGAAGTCTATATTTACCTCTTCCCACTTCCATGTGGGTATACTTGTATCTTGAGTCATACCTATGGGTCTCTAGTAATCTACCTTGACTTCCTGGCAGTTCGGACACTGTTCTACAAATTCAGCGATATCCCTTTTCATGTCGTTCCACCAGTAAATATCTCGCAAGTTGCGGTATATTCTAGTCGCACCAGGGTAAATAGAGTATCTCGAGCTGTGTGCCTTGGCCAGTATCTGCTGTCTAAACTTACGAACATCTGGTACGCACAACCTACCCTGGTAATGGAGCACCCCATCTGCCCCTTGGGAGAAAGCTTTTATCTCTTTTCTGATGACTGCTTCCTTAAGTTTAAGTAAAATGGGATACTCATCCTGTTTGGATTTGACTTCTACTACCAAGGATGAATCTGACCCACTTTGCATTACCATGCCACCTTCAGCTGAATCCACCAACTGCACACCTAACTGGGCTAGCCTGTGAACTTCTTTCGCTAGCTCTCTCTTGCCTTCCTCAATGTGAGCTACACTTCCCATAGACCATCTGCTTAGGGTGTCAGCCATCACATTGGCCTTGTTTGGGTGGTACAGCACACTCATGTCGTAATCCTTTAGGATCTCCAACCACTATCTCTAACGCAGTTTTATGTCCTTTTGGCTGAACACATACTGAAGGCTCTTGTGATCTATAAACACATCTATGTGAGCCTCGTACAAGTAGTGTCTTCATATTTTTAACGTGAACACCACCGTTTCCAGCTTCAAGTCATGAGTCTGATAGTTCTTTTCATGGACTTTGATCTTTTTGGAGGCATAGACTATCACTTTGCCCCGTTGCATCAAAATGCAACCAAGTCCAACTCTGGAGGTGTCACAATATACAATAAACCCATCTGTCCCTTCTGACAGGGTCAAAACTAGAGCGGTAGTGAGTCGAGTCTTTAACTCCCAAAACTAGAGCAGAGGAAATGAAATTCTTTAACTCCTGAAAACTCTTCTCACACTCATCCGACCACTGAAATATTACCTTCTTGTGGGTTAACTTGGTCAGAGGGGATGCTCTGGAGGAGAAACCTTCCACAAATCGTCGGTAAGAGCCTGCTAAGCCCAGGAAACTCCTGGTTCAGTAGGAGATAGTCTGTTAACTTCTTCATCAGGCCGCTATTTTATGGGGATCTACTTGTATCCCTCACCCGAGACCACATGACGCAAGAAGGTCATTATGACTTCAACCAGAATTCACACTTGCTGAACTTGGCGAATAACTGGTGATGGGCATGCTCTTCTTTATTTCTGAGTACACTAGAATGTCATTGATAAATACAATGACGAGCATGTCTAGGTACTGCTTGAAGAACCTATTCATTAAATCCATAAAGGTTGTTGGGGCGTTCGTTAACCCAAAGGACATTACCACAAACTCGTAGTGACCATACCAAGTTCTGAATGTTATTTTCGGTATGTCACTCTCTAACCCTTAACTGATGGTACCCCTGACCCGAGATCGATCTTGGAGAAAAAACAACGCCAGCTCCTCGGTTGGTTCAAACACATCTTCAATTTTGGGAAGTGGGTACTTGTTCTTAATTGTGACCTTGTTTAGTTGACGGTAATCTATGTACATTCTGAGGGTACCATCTTTCTTATGCACGAATAGCACTGGAGCACCTTAGGGAGAGATGTTGGGTATTTGATAAAACCTTATCAAGAAGGTCTTTAACTACTCCTTCAGCTCCTTAAGTCTAGTTTTGAGCCATTTTGTAAGGAGGGATGGAGATGGGTTGAGTTTCCTGGAGATATCCATTCCGAAGTCTATCTCCCATTCAGGGGGACTCTGAGAAGATCTTTAGGAAATACATCTGGGAACTTGCTGACAACTGAAACTGATTGTATGGCTGGGGTCTCAGAGTTGGAATCCTTGACCCAAACCAGATGATATACACATCCTTTGTAAATGAGTTTCTCGGCCTTAAGTAAGGAAATAAACCTACCCTTAGGCACCGAACTACTGCCCGGACCATTCTAACACTTGTTCATTCAGAAACTGGAACTTGACAACTCTAGTTCTGAGTCAACTGAGGCATAGAAGGAGTGTAACCAATCCATGCCGAGAATTAGATCGAAGTCGACCATGTCTAGCTCTACGAGATCGTATGGAATTACTTTACTCAATATTGAGACCGGGTAGTTTCTATACACCTGGCTGGCTCTAACTGACTCGCCAACTAGGGTAGAGATTGAGAATGGTTTTGAGAGGAATCCTGGAGTTATATTGAACTAAACTTCTATATACGGAGTCACGAATGAAAGAGTAGCTCCTGGATCTAAGAGGTCATACGTCTAGATGGAAGAGACATAACATACACGTGACTATGTCAAGTGAGCTTCCTAATCCTGATGGGAAGATAAAGCATAGAAACGATTCTCCTAGCGTTGACCGCCATATGTACCTGATGAGCTGGCCTATTGAGCTGGTCGCCTGCTGGAGCTGCCGAGGTAGTGGATTGTGATCTCCTCGCCCTGCTGACGGGCACTTTCTGAGTCGGTACCTGCCGTCCACATCCAAAATAGCCCTCTCTGCCCTATAGACACTCTCTAGGATGATTCTTGATGCACTTGGGGCAAGCTGGATACCTGTTCCTGTACTTTCCTAGATGATCCACCCTCTCGATCCCGGCAGCACTAATAGGCCGGGCACTCAGCAGAGCCAGTGCTGGGCCCTCTGCGGTTGCTGCTGTGGGGGTTACCACCACCAAATCTCTGGTGGCCAAAATTTGAATGACTAGTTTTGCCTGCTTGTTCTTATGCTCCATATCTTTCGAACTCTAGCCTCACCTACTCGGCATAAAACAATCAGGCTAGAGATAGTTCAGTGTCCTTGATCAACATCATGTCCTTCACTCCTTGAGGAACAGATTTGGATACTCCATTAACAAACTTCAGCATACGAGTCGTTGGTTCACACCATCTCGAGCATTCTTGATAACTGTAAACTCCAAAGCATACTCCTCCATTGTACGGTTTCTGTCACTAGTTCATAAAACTATTCCATCTTAGCCTCCCTCAGCTCCCAGGGAAAACCTATCCAGGAAAGCTTTGCGAAATTTTCCATTGATCTGGGGCATATTTATATGCCCAAGTGATACTCAAATGCATCGTTTTTGCCTTGTTTATCCACCAATGTTTGTACATTCTCATGTAAATTGTAGGAAAGTGTGAATTTATACTAACCAACATGATTAGCATTGTTTTGCAGGAAAACGTACTTTTTATGGAGCCAAGATGCATGTTGGGAGGAATCGGAGATGGACTCGGGAGCGAGCAAGGAATTGGCCAAGGGAAGCAAGAAGTGCAGAGGGGCTCCGCGATGGAGCCATTTCACGCTACCATCGCGGATGCATTCTGTCCGGGTGATTTAATTGCAAGGATTTCCAGAGAAGGTCCGCGATCAAAGCCGTGGCACGTTGGACCTAATTATATGGAACTTGACATTCCAGTGAAGGTGCAAGGTTTGCACCATGGCACACCGGGCATGCTCCGCGTTGCATGTAGTGCCACGTTGGGGACAACTACCTGACGGCCAAATCTAGAGAGCTCATGTTTAGAATTCGGTGTCACGGAGGCAGTGCTGCACTCCGTGACAAGTTGCTTGTTATTTCAAAAATTTCACCGCATAAATAGGAACACTTAGGTTCATTTTTAATTATTCTCGACTTGGTGGGAGCAAGAACGTGGGTTACAGGCAGTTGAGAGGACGAAATTCTTAGGGTTTTTCTATCCCTTTCTCCTTTCTTTCAATTGTTTGTATGATTTACACTCGATTTAACGATGTTTAATCCACAAATGAGCGGCTAATTTCACTTGCCGAGGTTAGGAACCGTTGTATTGAAATGTAATTGTTGATCATCTGGTTTTTTCACTTTTCTTTCATGGTTGTTCTATTAATTCTTGCTCTACTGCATTAATATTTGGCCAATGTTAATGTATATCTAAAAAGTCTGATTTCACTCGAGAGCACAAAATTTGAAAGTTGTGAATTAATAGGATATGATCTTTTCTTAGTTTGGGAAAATTGAGAATTGATTTACCTTCAGATAGAAATATACCTGAAAGTCGTATTAGTCAAATGTGGAATCGGTTTTGTATGGCTAGAACATGAATTTCTTTCTTATCACAGACATGTAGGTGGGAAGGTTCATGGTTCTTAAGTTGGGTTAAATACTTAATCCATAGGCATAAGTTCCGACTAGCAACCGGAGAAACATAAAACCATGTATATCGATATTAATTTCTTTACATGTTCGGTTTAGCCTCAGCATGCTCACATTCATCGTTCAGACTCACTTGTATATTTATTTTAGCTGTAGTATAAAAAATTAGATAACGAAATATAAAATTTTCTTCACATTGTTGTCTGCATTCTTAGGAGTAAATAAGTAAATTGACATTTGAGTAGATTTTGCCCTGTAGTCCAGTTCCTGTGGGATCGATACTTGGCTTACTTGAGCCACTTATTACTTGTTCGACCACGTGCACTTGCGTGTAGTCATCCAGACAGCCGAACAAGTTTTTGGCGCCGTTGTCGGGGACTGCAATTGGCGCAAATTATATTTTTTCTTAAAGTGTTAGTTTGCTATTTCTTTATTTAAGTGTTGGCAACTTGGTCTTAGCCTGTATTTTGCAGATAACAGAGTCTGTTGAACACTGGCAAGAGACAAAGAGCTGGTGGATCCATCCTTAGAGCTGGAAAGACAATTCAATCGCCAACGGAGAGAAGCTCTAGGAGAAAACTGCAGTTCCTCGGACAAACAATCCTGGAGAAACCACAGAATCCACCACTTGTGCGGGCAGTTAGTGCCTCCGGAGGAAATGGCAGCTAGGCCGATTCGCCATGATGTGGCAATCCCACATGCTCAGCGGGGCCGTCTGCCCAGCACCTGCAAACCTGAGCCAGAGGGAGGTTCGAGCTTAAACAGAACATGGTGCAAATTTGCTGCACAATAAGCGGGCAGTTCACGTGTCTCCTCACAAGGATCCACAACAACATCTTCAAACCTTTTTGGAGATAAGTGACACTTACATTCCCGCCGGAGTGTCAACAGATTATGTCAGGCTTACATTGTTCCCATTTTCACTTTTGGGAGAAGCCAAAAGGTGGTTAAAGCTGAGCCACCAAAAATTCTATAAACACGGGATGATCTTGCAAAGAAGTTCTTGATCCGGCTCCTGCTCTTCCCGGTAAAACAGAGCAAGACTTAGAAGTCAAATTCTAAGTTTTAAACAAAGAGAAGGGGAGAATCTGTATCAAGCCTAGGAGAGATTCAAATCGCTGTTGTGGGATTGTCCTCATCACCACCAATCCAATGATGTGCTGGTGCACACTTTTATAGAATGTTTGGAACCCCACACAAAAATCTTGCTAGACTCTGCAGCTGGGGGACAAGCATTAGAAAAGACTTATAATGATCTGTATACTTTGTTGAATCGTATTTCTCTGCAGGGAAATCCGAGGGAATGCGGACTCTTCAAGGGGAGGAGCAAGGAAAGCAGCTGGAGTCTTATAAGTGGGATGGGGTTTACAGCTATCGCCGTACGCATAGCCGCCTGGCAAGATCAACTCAACACCCACTTCGGTAACATGAGCATGAATCAAACCGCTTCCCAGTGAATGCAGTGCAGCAGATTTGGTGTGAAGTGTGTGGAGTAATGAACACTCACTGAAAGTGTTGTGGAGCAAACCGACTCGATGAACTTTGTGCTCTAATGCACAAAGGAATAATCACCAGCAGTATGGTAACAACTACAATTCTAACTGAGGAATCACCCGGAATTTCTCTGGGGTAGCAACAACCATCAGGGGCAGAGTTCGAGTCAGGGGTGCAAAGGAATCAAGGAGGGCAGCAGAACTATCAGTCTAAGTACGTAAACAACAATGCCCCTCCTCCACCACCATCACCCAGCGTTGAGAGATGTTCAAGACGATGCCTAGCTAACCGCTTCAATTGCAGGCTGACTATGTTAAATTGGCAGCCGAGGTCAAGAATAATCAGTTAGCTACCAAGGCGCTGGAGTATCAGTTTGGGCAGTTTGCTGGAGCCCGAAACACACAATGCCTAGAGGAGGACTTCCCAAATGGATACGCACTTCAACCCCAGCAGGTGAATGCAGTGACCACAAGGAGTGGTTTGCAGCTTAAGGAGGTGGAACCAGAAAGCCCACCTCAACAGTCGGGAGCAGCAGAAACGGAGAGGGAGCAAAGTGATGAGAGGGGGAAGAAAAGGATGTTGAACCAGAAAGACCTCCACCCCCCCGCTCCTCAACGATTAAATAAACACAAGGAGGAGGCGTGTTTCAAAAAGGTCATGGAGGTGCTTAAACAGGTACACATTAACTTACCTCTTGTCGATGTTTTGCAGGAGTGCCGAAGTACGCAAAGTACATAAAGGACATCGTGGCGAACAAAGCAAAGGACCGAGTATGCCATGGTGGCTCTTACGGAGGAGTGCAATTTCCCGGATACGTAACAGATTGCCCACAAAGCTCAAGGACCCTGGGAGCTTTACAATACAGATAACAATTGGGCAGAGTATCCGAGCTCGCGGATTATGTGATTTGGGAGCAAGCATTAACTTGATGCCGACCTCGGTATTCAAGAAGCTGGGGCTAGGGAGTCCCAGACCAACAAGAAGCTGATCTGTAGCTCGCGGATCGCTGTTTGGCAAGACCAGATGGTATTGTAGAGGATGCGCTGGTGCAAGTCGGCTCCCTTATCTTCCCGGTAGACTTCGTTGTGCTTGACTTCGAGCCAGACGCGGAAGTCCCATTTATTTGGGACGCCCTTTCTTGGCGACCGGGAAGGCGCACAGATGTAGTCACAGGCTGCCTAACTATGCGAGCACACGACAAGGTGGAGGTGTTCGATGTGTACAAGGCCACCAAGCTCCTGGGGACACGAGGAACTCTCGGTGATCAACGTGCTTAAGCAAACTAATGTTGCTCAGGGCGTTGGGACACGGTTAATGTGGGGAAAATCCCTGACGTGGGGTAAGCTTGACAGGGTGAGGACGGGTTCGAGAGAAAATGTCTATCACCCTAGGGGCGGAATGAGCGCAAAGGACGTCGTGTATTACCACAGTAAACCTGGCGCTGCACGGGAGGCAACTCCGTGAATTTATTGTATTATAAATGTACAGAAGAAAAAAAGAAAAGAGAAAAAAAAAACAAAGAAAAGATAAAAAATTGTAACATATAAAAATAAAATATTGTGTTGTGTTTTTTCAAACCTATGAATTCTAACCAATTTTTTGTTATAAGATAATTAAACTCATTTGAAGGCAGAAATGCAAAGAATCGCAAAAAGGAAAAATCGAGGTAAAAAAAAAATTTAAAGGTGGCAAAACAGTGAGTCTACGCTGTTGGTTCGTGTCACAGGAGGACCTCCGCGTTACCCTCCGTGTGACACATTGAAGCCTATTTCGGAATTTCTTTAAGAAATTCCAGAATGCTGGCGCGAAAATCCCCCTTTTTAAATAACACCAAAATCGCCTCATTTTTTTCCATTTCTCATTCCCCTCCGCGACAAACCCCCGAAAAACCCTCCTTTCTCAACGTGACACAGACCTAGGATCGAACTTTCTTTAACTTTTCTTCGATATCATCTGATTAAAGGTGGTGTTCTGAACTCAACCTCAATTCTTGCTAAATTTTTCGGATTTCAAGCATGGAGGTGAGTAAACCTGGCCCTAAGTGTAAAATCGAGCTTAAATTCAATTAAGTTATTGTTTATTGAAGTTCGTAGTATCATTGTGATTATACGAACTCGATAAATACATGTTGGGTTGAATTTGTGTGAAATTGCTAGCTAGGGTTAGAATTTGAATATGAAGAAAGTAGATTGAATTTGAAATGTGAAATATATTTTGGGTTAGAATGTTGGGTGAAGTAATTTGTATTGTGCGTAATGTTGAATATAGAAATAAACAAGGGATTTTAGGGAGAATGAAATTGTCGAATTGCACAGTAAATCGGGAATCGCTTAGGTTGTGTTGATACAAATTTGTTGCTGCGTTAAGCATGATGAAATGTTATCGATGGTAATATTGTGTTTAGATGTACGAAGTCTGAATAGTACATAGAGTTTATACTGTCAGAATTTCTGGAATGCACGAGGCATTTTCGTTGTTTTTGTTTTTTTGTTTCTTTTTGTAAATTGGTAAAATGAGGATGACCTTGCCGTAATGCTGAAATTGTGGATAAAAACTAAGTGTGGGTGGCATAGCTTAACCCAACCTTAGTCGTAGCTAATTTCTAATTTGACTGATATTGGGGACTGTCTGCTTTATTTGACAGAACAATGGCAAGCAGGCAAGACAAAGGAAAGGGCGCATCTACGCGGGCGCCGGGTAGAAAAAGAATTAGACTGGGAACAGCAGTCCCAGCAGCACCAGCGGTTCAACGCGGCCAACGCCGCCAATACGGAACCCGATGGGTGACAGCGGAAGGAAGAAATGTTAATAAAGCACAAGGGAGAACAAGTACTTCCCCGAGGAGCACATTGCAAGGGAGCCACGTCAGAGTTCCTGGCTGCATTGTACACCGGATTGACACTGCCGGCTGCGCTTCATCTTTGAAGAGCCCAAGGAGTGCAATCTGCACTTGATTCGGGAGTTCTATGCAAATTGAAACCCGACGCTCCGCAGTCACACCATCAAAATAAGGCCGTATTGTCACCCTTGAGCTTCATCACCAATGCCAGTTGGGGGCGCAGAACACCGATGCCCATGTACCTGGCAGCTGAATATCACTCCACCATATGCTGATATCAGACGCACATTGTGTGGAGCCTGTCTGACAGCACGCTGGAGCAGGCATAAGGAGAGGGGCTACTATCAGACATTTCACTACAAACATGAACAGGGAAGCCGTGGATCTGGCTGAAGATAGTGTGTTCTTTGATTCCGGTGGTGCACATGACAGATGTCACCCGGGATCGCGTATGCCTGGTGTATGCCATGATGAAAGGGCTAGAGATAAATGTCGGGGCGGTGATCATATCCGCCATGAAGAGAGACCGCTTGCATCAAGGGCACAGGTACGGGCTTGGCGGTCCCGCCGACCACGTCCTCGAGGGGCCTGGATGTGAGGAAGAGGCCCCGACTATCCAGATGGAGAGGTCTGTCGGATGGGTCAAGAAGACCAAGGCACCTGACACCACTCACAGGCCAGTTCTTACACTAGCTGAGCGACATGCTCGGGATGATCAGTACATGCCCGGCATGCTCTGGATGCAGATGTCTGCTCGCGCATAGGCGGGAGGCCTAGTGACAAGAGGATGAGATGTGGCAGCTCGACCTAGATTACCCTTTCAGCTTAAAAATGCCAGGCTCTATGTCGGGTGGGCCCAGCTTTTGTAGAGCCCGTGGATGATGATGTCCCCACTGATGAGGAGACACGTCATGAGAGTCCGATGTTGAGTCGGAGGAGGACGACGGGGAGATCTGCATGAGAGACGCAGGCAGCAAAGACATGATGAAGAAGTGGAATATTTTGATTGATCAGGGAGTTTCACCACCCACTTTTGTGTTTTGTTGACTGAATAAACACTGGGGACAGTGTTCGGTTTTAAGTGTGGGGTGGGGAGTAGTTAGTGGTTCTGGTTTTTTTGTCTTGATTTATATGTATATGCATGTTCTGTTGTCGTGTTTGAAAATATTGTGACCCTGTGTTTTTGTGTGTAGGTTTCGTGACCGTAAATATCTTTTTTGAAGCTGTTGTGTGCTGTTGAATGCTGTTAGCTAGTGTGTAAATAGTTTTTATCGAAATCATCGATATTTTTAAAATTTTTGTTAATTATTTTTATACGTTTTTTGAGTTTAAGTTTTGGTTCTTTTACTGAGAAGAGTCCCATTGAACCGAAGTCGTAAATAGTGACCGCTCATGATGGATGATGACCACCGCCTTAAGGGAAATGCAAATGTAGAGTAGCTTCTTATTCAATTTTGGTTTTGCTGGTTGTATCCCATGCATGTTGCTACTCTATGGCAGCGAAATTTTGTTGCGTGTTGTACATGATGTGTTTAGAATATGTGTGATTCGTAAGGAAAGCATGCACTTTGCACATATGAGATACTTAGTCATAAATTTATCTCTGGGTGGGATTGAGGCTTTGAATTTTGAATTCTTGTAATTAGCTGATTAAAGAGTCTGGGGAATAAGGTCTTGAGTTACATGTGCAATGAGTGTTCAGTGTAAGGTCTCGTTTATTCCATAAGCATGTGAAGTGTCTAGAACTTGCCTGTTGTGTGACGAAAATGAAATGAAGGAAGTGTAGTGTAGGAAAGGATGTAGGCGTTTCTTTGTTTAGCCTAAAGTTTTTTTTTTCTTTTTCATACCCACCTTGAATGTTAAATCCTAGTTAGCCCATTGAGCCTTTAGCCTATTTTTTTCTTTTGTCGAAAAGGTGTAAACCAAGCTTAACCCTTTATTTTCATTGTCCGTAAATATAATCCGAAGCTCTTAAGCTCTCAAGAGAAAAAAATAATTTTCCCACAGTGTAACGGAGTGAAATGGTGAAAAGAAAATAAAGAGAGGAAAAAGCAAAGTGATGAAAGTAAAGAAAAAAAGAGTCAAAGGTGCACTTATTAGATTTAAAGAAAATAAAAGGCATAACTAATCTTTGTGGTTAGTCTGGTGTTGTGTGCTTAAAGAAGTGGGGGACAAAATTAAGAAAGATCAAGATTTGGAGGAGAAAGGAAGAACTTATGCCCGTAAGGTGATGGGATGTATTGGCAAAGCGCCAAGGGTGCTAGTTGCTAATATTGGTTAGCCAGTATATACCAGTTTCGTAGCTTACATTACAACCCGTTAAGTCCTACGTGATCTACATCACGCGTCCTTATATTAGTGGAGTAAACACTAGAGGCAAGCTTATGGTCTATGACACAATGCATGTGAATTCTTTGGGAGAGAGAGAGTGAAATTGTGTGTGCATGCCCCGACACATGCTTTTGAATTCATGTGATTAAAAAGGGGGAAACTCTCTTGTGTTGTGAGGGCACATGTTTGACGAAAGAATGAATTCGTGTCGGATATCTTGGTCAGCTAATTTGCATGAGTTTGCCGTTATCGAGAGTCGATTCTTGAAGTCTAGGAGGTCTTGATATGTTTAATGTCATTGTAATGATGATACTATGCATGTTTTCTTAATGATTTGTTATGTAAATAATCGGTATAACCATAACTCGGATTGTCGAGCCAAAGTAGCCATGATGGGGTGTCAATTGCATGAGGTGTAAGAGTATTGTTCGAGACGAACAAGATTTTAAGTGTGGTAGAGGATCCGGGGCATATTTATATGCCCAAGAGATACTCAAATGCATCGCCTTTTCCTTGTTTATCCAACAATGTTTTTACATTCTCATGTAAATTGTAGGAAAGTGTGAATTTATACTAACCAACATGATTAGCGTTGTTTTGCAGGAAAAACGCACTTTTTATGGAGCTAAGATGCATGTTGGGAGGAATCGGAGATGGACTCGGGAGCGAGCAAGGAACTGGCCAAGGGAAGCAAGAAGTAAAGAGAGGCTCCCGCGATGGAGCCGTGTCACGCCACATCGCGGATGCATTCTGTCCGGGTGATTTAATTGCAAGGATTTCCGAGAAGGTCCGCGATCGTCTGCATGGCACGTTGGACTCACTACATGGATCTTGACATTCCAGTGAAGGCGTTACCCGTGGGTTACGCTGCGCATGCTCCGCGCTTGCATGTCGTGCCACGTTGGGGACAATTACCCTGACGGCCAAATTCCAGAGAGCTCGCGCTTGTACGTGTCACGGAGCCAGTGCTCCCCGATGCACTCCGTGACACGTTGCTTGTTATTCCGGAAAAAATTCTCACTAGTATAAATAGAACACTTAGTTTCATTTTTAATTATTCTTACTTGGTGGAGCAAGAACGTAACATAAAAGTACTTGAGAGGACGAAATTTTAGGGGTTTTTCTCATCCCTTTCTCCTTTCTTTTTTCAATTGTTTGTATGATTTACACTCATTTAACGATGTTTAATCCACAAATGAGAGTGGCTAATTTCACTTCTTGCTGAGGTTAGGAACACCTGTATTGAAATGTAACTTCCGTTGATCATCTGGCTCTTCATCTTTCTTTCATGGTTGTTCTATTAATTCTTGTTCTTACCGCATTAATATTTGGTCAATGTTAATGTACATCTAAAAAGTTCGGTTTCACTCGAGAGAGACGAAAACTAGAAAAGTTGTGAATTAATAGGATAGATCTTTTCTTAGTTTGGGGAAAATTGAGAATTGATTTACCTTCAGGGTAAAAGTACCAAAGTCGTATTAGTCAATTATGGAATCGGTTTTGTATGGCTAGAACATGAATTTCTTCTTATCACAGACATGTAGGCGGAAGGTTCATGATTCTTAAGTTGGGTTAAATACGAGAGTTTTAATCCATAGGCATAAGTTCCGGCTAGCAACCGGAGAAAAGATAAACCATGTATATCGATAATTAATTTCCTTTACATGTTCGGCTTAGCTCTCAGCATGCTCACATTCATAGTTCGGACTCACTTGTATATTTATTTTAGCTGTAGTATAAAATTAGATAACGAAATATAAAAAACTTTTCTTCACATTGTTGTCTGCATTCTTAGAGAACAGTAAAGTGACACTTGAGTAGATTTGCCCCGTAGTCCGCCTTCCAGTCCCTGTGGGATCGATACTTGGCTTACTTGAGCCACTTACTACTTGTTCGACCACGTGCACTTGCGTGTAGTCATCCAGACAGCCGAACACCTACTCCACTGGTCCTGCTTTCGCTGGCCACCCCTCCTTCCACTGCTCATACCAAACCTGGGCTACCCCTTTAAGCTTGTAGGCAGCCAGGTCAGCACTCTCGGAGGAGCTGACACCCATAATGCGGGTAATCTTCCCAACCTCATCTACAAACTCTTGGGGTTCCTCCCCCACTTTTGTTCTGTGAAAATCTGGAGGATTCATTTGGGTAAAATCTCATAACCGAGTAGCTGTTGCGGACCCATTTGTGGCTACCGAAACCACCTGCTGATTCACTTGATTGGTCACGATTTGAGCAAGTAACTGAATGGCCGCTCTAAACTTT
Organism: Datura stramonium; assembly: GCA_018107945.1. NCBI lineage: Eukaryota > Viridiplantae > Streptophyta > Magnoliopsida > Solanales > Solanaceae > Datura > Datura stramonium. The sequence continues at coordinate 55,117 of JACEIK010002223.1, read as the reverse complement.
ATGGTAGAAACTGAATCATCTTGAGGAGCTGCCGGCGCTGGTGGGGCAGGTATGTTGGCATTTCCGGCCCTCCTTCCGTTACCGCGTCTGAGAGGCATGGTTCACTGAGATGAAGTAGAGCATGAATTATAAGAACATTTCTGGAATTGAACTTTAACGCACGATAAGGAATATGAAAAAAAGAGATTTTTTCCTAATAACATCTCATGGCCTCCTCGTCATAAGAGTGGCGCGCTTCTCACCCATGAAAAGGACTCTACTCGATGCGGCTTTCAGACATTCCAAGGATACTCTAAACCTAGGGCTTTGATACCAAGTTTGCCATGCCCTGAGTCTACACCCTGGACGTAACACGACACTTGAAGCCACAAGTGACCCCAAGTCAACCCCTGGTCTATCATTCACTAGCATTCTGAGTAAACATGCATAGCGGAACTTTTAAATAAGATCATAAAAACATTTCTAAAAGACAAGTCTGAAATCATAAAATTCAAAAGACTTGAATAATATTGGAAAATCTGAAAATCATGTCTGTCTGAAAGCCATCTAACTGAGGAGTTGCTGGGACAAGCCCCCAGCTAACTCTAAGTCTAACTAAAACTAATATATGACTGAAATAAAGAAATAATTCCCTCGGATGATGAGGACTCACACTTCAATTGCTAAGATAGAGAATCTGAACTGCGACGTCTAGCGATACTGAGTTTGAGAACCTGTAGTTGTATCATGAAACGATACAGCATAAAAGTATGCGTCAGTACTTTGAATGTACTGAGTAAGTGAGAGAAACATGAATAACATGATAGAACTAGTACTGAACTTATACGACATGAAATGACTAACTAAAATGTTGAAAACTGACACAACTAGTATAAAACTGATACAGTCAAAAGTGACCCTGGCTAATGGTCATAAACATGCCTTAAGTCTGAGATACTGAGTCTGAAATACTGCATTGAACTGATTTGGACTGAAGAATCTGAGAGTAAACTGAACTGACTAATGGGAGAGGCTATAACTGACATATAACCACATGAGCTAGACGTAGAGTCCGATGTATACACCCCACCGATAGGACCCAATATACCTTGCCAGGGTATAATGGCATGGACTGTGAGAATCGCTGTCAAAGGGGCCATGAGGCCAAGTAAGTATGTAACCTACAGAGGCAACGTAGTTCTGAAACCTGGTTGCGTTGGAACCCCGGCTCTTTCGGTGCTAAGTCCTACTCCCACTGGATAATCCTATTACTACTACTGCTGACAAGCGGATAGCTCGATACTGGGATCCAAGACGATACTGACACAGGGATATTGTCATAGAGTTCCCTGACCATCTTATAGGACTAGATTTGGAAACTGAGTTCTAAGACTGGTCAGAGCTTCTTATCTGAAATCGTCGTAACTGTCTAGAGAACAACTGATAACTGAACTAGGGTCCAGGGGATGGTCAGAGCTATAACTGGAAGGTCATGACCACCTAATGGACCGAATAACTGTAATTTGAGTCTGAGTCTGATAACTGAGAGGCATCGCTGACACATCGGGAAAAGACTATAGTCAAACTGATCAGCTGGTATTACTGACTAAAATTAAAAGATTCTAATATTTTTACTGGCACTGAACTGATATTCTTGAGTGATACAGAGTAAATAAATTTCTAAATGAGACTTGGTTTCTGTACATACAAATACTATAGAAATTTCCTAACTTTGAAGGATTTTAGAGCATGACTCAATAATCCAACAAAGATACAGGATTCTAGTTTCTGCTCCAAAGTTAGGCTAAAAATCTTAATTCACTGGAATAGGAATCATTTTAGTCACAAACTGGTGGAAATTAACTATAATGAACATAAATTTGAATTCCACAAAAATTAATCAAGAACCATAACAATATCTTAAATTTCGTAATTTCAGGGTTAGAACTGAAAGTTAACTGAGAGAGGGTTATGGGGGACGCAAGGGGAGAACAATCTCCTTGATGAATTCCCACATACCTGTCGAAGAAACCCCGGTGAAAATCCCTGAGAAGAGCTGAGAAGAAAATTAACCCTTGCTCCTGCTTTGTGCTTTCTGTCAGAGTTTCTATGCACTATTCTTGAGGGAGTTGAGAGGAATGAATGGAAAGGGTCATTTTAATCCCTTTAATTCTCTCCTATACGAACCCAAAATGACATGGTTTCAAGTTAAAGAGGCTGGGAAAGTACAAAAATACCCCTGGAAAAAAGAACTGAAAACTGCCCGACCCTAAACAACGGATCTCAGGATGGACCGTTGGTTCAAACAATGGCCCGTTGAATGTTGTCGGTGTTTTGGTTTCTAAAGTTGATCCTACTGGACTGAAATCACGAGAAGATCCAACGGTCCGTTGGGAGAATCGACGAGTCGTTGGTTCTTGTCGTGGTCTGGAAGAGGGAAACTCGTGCCTTAAGACAATGAGTTATACAACGACTCATTGGTTGAAATAATGTATCGTTGAACCCACTCGTTGTCAACATTTCCAAAGTTTAGGTCTTGACGATGGGTGGAAAGGATTGTCCGTTGGTGTCAACAATAAGCCGTGGATTCCACTCGTTGATCCCTAGAACAAACCCAACCCACACTGGAAGTGTAACGACGGCTGCCTACAATGGGTCATTGGAACTACCAACAGCTCATTGGTCGGCTCATTGTTTCTGAGAGAAGAATATGCTGAGCAAACAACAACCCCTTACAACTGGCCGTTGGTTTTACCAAGGGTCCGTTGTCTGGGTCGTCTGAGACAAAAAAATTTCTAGTTTGCTGTGGTTTTTCATGCAACGCCGGAATTTTGTCTACAAAAGTTTCAGGGTGTTACAGATTCGTGCTTCAGACCCTCAATAAAGTTGTGCCCAATTATCTCCTTAGGTTGCATGTGGTGTGGACAATCCCTCAAGTAACCCTTGTAATATTCCCATGCTTGAGCTAGTGTTTCTCCATCTTTCTGTATGAATTCGGAGATCTTTTCCCTCAGTTCTTTAGTTCTTCTTGAAGAGAAAATTTGGTTGATGAACTTATTTGAAAGAATCTCCCAAGTGGTGATGGATCCTGCATGCTCATTTTGAAGCCACTCCTTGGCTTCTCCAATTAGTGAGAACTAAAATAGAGTCAACTTGACATATTCATCTGACACGTTCTTGTAGTGGAAGTTTTCACTCTGCTCTACAAACATCATCAGATGCCTGTGGGGATCCTTTTGCGGCTTACCTAAAATTGGCAAGTATTTTCGACCAATCGAACAGTCCCTTCTTTCTTATCAAAGTTCCCGGTGATGGCAGTTTAACAATTGCTTTAGAAGAGTTTTCCACATTCGGCCTAGCAAACTGCATCACTGAAACTCTCTCATTCTCTTCAACTACTGGTTCCCCGATATTTTCCATAGCTAACCTTCAAAAGGTTCTCTCTATTTCAGGATCAAGAGAAGCTAAGGGTGGTCCTTGACATCTCGTGTTTGGCATACACTAAGGCAAACAACCCTGTGAACTTCAACAAAAATAAGAAAAAAATGTAAAATATAGACTAGCGAAACAAAATTCTAACCTACAAATGATTAAACAATATTCAAGTCCCCGAAAACGGCACCAAAAACTTGATGTCGTTTTAAGTGCATGCTAGTGCACGTGATCGTCAAGTAATATAGAATTGTTAAGTCCAGATATCGTACCAACAAGGACTTTTTAATTTAATCATTATAAGGTTGTACTTCGATTTCAATAATCTACGAAACAAGTAAAATGAAGATTGGTTTGGAAAATTAAACTACTAAAACATCAAATGTAAAAATTAACTAAAATGAATACAGGCTTGATTGTATTTCGATAATAATGACAAACTAGGGAAATGGAATTTGGTTGGTTTCCTATTGAGTTTTCTAGACGTAAATAAACTAGCATGATTCTTCCTACCATTGTTAGTTGCAAGTTACTATCTCATTTCTTCAAAATAGTACAAAATTACTCTAAGAAGTCAAAAACTACGTAACATATAACCTTAAGGTTTATATTTATAGATGAGCCTTCAAATGATACTTCTTCCCTTCAAGAATTTGCTTAAAAATCAGTATTTTTCCACCCTGGAATGACCCTAGTGCACCGCCCCTCATATCTCACCACAGACTTAGTTAATTTCTTAGCAATTTCAGCTTCGGATAAGGTCTGCCGCGTCGCCTCAGCCATAGCACTAGACTGAGATTTTTTTCTCTAAAGTTTGAGACTTGGTGCGGGGTGTTAGCCATAGCACCAACCCCGTCAGATCCTCAAATCTTCATTTCTTGAATCATTTTGAGCCCATTTTGCCTAGTTTCCTGCTCAAATCAACTCAAATTGTTGGTCAGCACATAAAACGCGCACACACATGAATTTAAGCATAAATTAAGGATTATGAACTAAAATATGATCAAATATGAGTAAAAATATTGCAAATGGGCATGAAAATATGACCAACATCACACAGTCCTTCAGAAAGTCACCTCATCCAATCTAGTAGAGTTAGACATGACCGATTTTGATGTTATCTTTGCTATGGATTATTTCCATGCATGTTATGCCTCAGTGAATTGTAGAACTTGTACGGTAGATTTTTAGTTTTTGGGTGAGCTCATCCTAGAATGGAAGGATAGTTCAGCGGTGCCTGTAGGTTGCTTTGTCTCCTATCTTAAGGCCAGAAAGATGATTTCTAAAGATTTCATGTACCATCTAGTTTGAGTTAAGAATGCTACATCTGAGACCCCGAATCTTTAGTTTTTCCTTGTTGTATGTGAGTATCCAAAGGTATTCCCAGATAATCTACCACGACTCCCGAGCGAGCGAGAGATCGACTTCGGTATCAACCTTTTTTTCAATACGTAGCCTATATCTATTCCTCCTTATAGAATGGCTCCAGTTGAGCTAAAGAAGTTGAAAAAATAGTTCAAGGATCTCTTGGATAAGGGTTTTATCAGGCCTAGTAAATCTCATGGGGTGCGCCAGTTCTCTTTGTTCAAAAGAAGGATGGTTCTCTTAGAATGTGCATTAACTATCAGTAGTTGAATAAAATCACAATCAAGAACAATTATCCCTCCCCAAAATTTATGACTTGTTTGACCAACTTCAGGGTGCTAAGTTCTTCTTAAAGATAGACCTTTGGTCCGGAGACCACCATCTTAGAGTTAGGGAGAGTGACATCCCAAAAATAGACTTCAGGACTCGATGTGGTCATTATGAGTTTGTAGTTATGTCTTTTGGACTAGCGAATGCTCCTGCAACTTTTATGGATCTGATGAATTGGGTGTTCAACTCATATTTGGATATGTTCGTGATTGTTTTCATAGACGATATTCTCATATAGTCTCAGAGAGAGGAGGAAAATGCCACTCATTTAAGGATTATGCTACAGACTCTCAAGGGCCGTCAGCTATTTGCTAAATTCAGCAAGTATGAGTTTCGATTAGACTCGGTAGAATTTTTGGGTCATGTGGTGTCAAGCGAGGGTGTGCAGGCAGACTCTCAAATGATAGTGGCAGTGAAGAATTGTCCTAGACTAGTTAATCCTTCAGATATCAGGAGTTTCTTGGGCTTAGTTGGCTACTATATAAGGTTTGTTAAAGGATTTTCATCCATTTGAGCACTATTTACTAAATTGACTCAGAAAAAAGTTAAATTTTAATGGTTGGATGCATGTGAGAAGAGTTTTCAAGAGCTAAAGACTCAGCTCACTTCAGCCCCAGTATTGACTTTACTAGAGAGTACGAATGGATTCATTGTTTATTGTGATGCCTCTAGGTTGGTCTTGGTTATGGTGTTAATACAGCATGGTGAGGTCATTGTGTATGCCTCTAGACAGCTTAAGACTAATGAGAAGAATTATCTGACACATGACCTAGAGTTGGCAGCAGTAGTATTCACATTGATGATTTGGAGACACTACTTGTATGGGGTGCATGTGGATGTGTTCATGGACCATAAGAGCCTTCAGTATGTGTTCACTCAAAATGAGTTGAATTTGCAACAAAGGAGATGGCTAGAGCTTTTTAAGAATTATGACATGACTGTCATTTACCATCCGGGAAAGGACAATGTGGTTGAATTTGCCCTTAGTAGATTTTCTATGGAGAGTGTGTCCCACATTGAGTATGGAAGGAAAGATTTGGTGAAGAATGTCCATCGGCTTGCACATTAGGGGTTCACCTGGTTGACTCGACAGATGGTGGTGTCATTGTTCAGAATGGTTCAGAATCTTCTTCGGTGATGAAAGTCAAGGCTAGGAAAAATGAGGATCCTATCTTAGTTAAATTGAAGGAAGCGGTTCGGAATCAGAAGGTGGAGGTATTCTCCCAAGGGGGAGATGGTGTACTTCATTATCAGGGTCATTTATGTGTTTGGGGGTATTGATGACTTGAGAGAGTGGATGTTGGGTAAGGGTCATGGTTCTTAGTATTCCATCTAACCATGTGCCACTAAGATGTACCGTGACCTATGGAAGTTTATTGGTGGAATGGAATGAAAAAGGACATAGCAGAGTTTGTGGCTAACTGTCTGAACTGTCAGCAAGTGAAAGTTGAGCATCAAAGACCGAGAGGTATGCTAAGGACATTACTATCCCTACTTGGAAGTAGGAGGAAATCAATATGGACTTCATCACAGGGATGCCTCATACACACCGATAGTATGACTCTATTTGGGTGGTTGTAGACAGATTGACCAAGGTAGCACATTTCCTACCGGTAAAGACTACTGATTCAACTGAGGACTATGCTAGATTGTACATTTAGGAGTTAGTACGGTGGCATGGAGTTCCTTTGTCCATCATTTAAGATAGAGGTACTCAGTTTAGCTCTCAGTTTTGGAGATCGTTTCAGAAGGGAGTTGGTACTCAGGTCAAACTTAGCATAACTTTTCACCCGAAAATAGTTGGTCAGGCCGAGCGGACCATTTAGACACTCAAAGATTGTGATTGATTTCAAAGGTGGTTGGGATGATCATTTACCTATCATCAAGTTTTCATAAAACAATAGTTACCACTCCAGTATTTAGATGGCTCCGTTTGAGGCTCTCTATGGGCGGAGGTGTAGGTCGCTTTTTAGTTGGTTCGAGGTAGGTGAAGCTACATTGATAGGGCTAAATTCAGTTCATGAGGCCATGGAGAAAGTACAGCTCATTAGGGAGAGGCTGAAAACAACTCAAATTCATCAGAAGCATATACAGATGTTAGGCGGAGAGAACTTGAATTTGAAGTTGATGATTGGGTGTTCTTGAAGGTATCTCCCATGAAAGGAGTGATGAGGTTCAGAAAGAAAGGGAAGCTTAGTCCCCGATATGTTGGTCCATATAGTATTGTGAGACGTGTTGGCAAGGTGGCCTATGAGTTGGAGCTACCAGTGGAGTTAACTTTGGTGAATCTAGTTTTCCATGTATCGTTGTTGAAGAAGCGCATTGGTAACCCGGATTTGGTTGTTCTGGGTGTGAAGGATATCCTTACCTATGAGGAGGTACCCATTGAGATCCTTGGTCGTCAGGTTTGAAAGTTGAGGAACAAAAAAGTAGCTTCGGTGAAAGTTTTGTGGAGGAATTAGATCATTGAGGGAGCTACATGAGAAGCCAAAGTAAATATGATGGCTATATACTCGCATATTTTTCCTTCCGGCTAAGTTTATGTATAAGGTATCAGTTTTCTCTCTAATACTCTATTCAGTTTCATTTCCAGTTCATATCTCTCAGTTCCTTTCATGTTTTAGTATGTATGTATGATTCATGAATTTAGTTTAGTCATGTGTATCATTCTGGAGTCGGTCAATCCATCTGATTTCAACTTTAGTTGTTTAGTTTTGGAAATTGTAGTCCCTTCCCCAGCTTTTTAGTATATTTAATACATATTTGAGGATGAATGTTCCTAAGAGGGAGATATTGTAATACCCCAAGAGTTCCTAAGACTAGACTCGAGATTAGAAATGTGATCAACAGAAAAAAGGGAGAAATTGTTCATAGGATGACTCATTGTACAAGTCGTGGGAACTATTCGTGGTCAAAACCTATGGAGGAGTTCAATAGAAATGAGTCAAGGTACGACTCATGGGATCATGTAATGAGTCATTGTTAGGATTGTTGGAAAGTTACTTATGTGTCAGGCCTGGAAGGTACGAATCTTGGTATGAATCGTCATGGAAAACAACGGATCATGGTAGGGGCTCGTTGGTTGGTTCAGGAGTGTTAGGGTTGGAAGGTAAGATCATCGTCCATGTATGAATCTGTGACTTTGACTAATGAAGTCTATTTCAAGTTTGCATAATTTTAAGATTTGAGCAATCCCGCTCAAGTTAAACGGGTTGCATGATTTAGCCAAGGCTAATAAGATCAGCTTATGATATGTTTTGGAATCAAGTCTCCCCATGTTCATATTTCAGACTATGCATGTGATTATGATTTTAGCTTCGTTGAAAAATGATGGGAGCACTATCCATATTTTTGGGAGTAGTATCTAGCACCGAGTAAGCTTGGGATTCTAAGGTTCCCCGGTCTCAGAACTACGCACCAACGTAGTTTATATTCAGTTGGGGACCTCTCAAGAGAGTCTCAAGAGAGGTTTCCCCTGCCCGTCAGAGGGCCTTCAGCTTGATATGGATATCATGGTAGCATCCTTAACGTGGAAAGGGTTTAGATGGCTCTGCCCACTTGAGTGTGATAGTTGGGCCATTATGTAAGCTCTATCATGATGTTGTCGGTTATGGCAAGTCTCCCATTGTTCCTCATAGTTTTAGTTATGCATGTTTATGACTTATGATATTATGTTTTCAGTAGGTTTGACCCAACGATCAGTTTATAAGCTTTTACTTATAATATCAACAATGGCAATCCATATGATTCTATTTTTAGCTTTGGGTCATTCTATTAAAATATGAACTTCTTAGCCAAGTCATTCCATGAAGTTATGGAGTTCGGTGGCTCAGCCTTCAGCCACTTTTTCGCCTCCCCCAACAGTGAAAATGGGAAGAGGGTTAACAGTGAAAATGGGAAGAGGGTTAATCGACATAATCTGTGGACACGCCGGTGGGGACAAACGTGTCACTTATCTCAAGAAAGCTCTGTGGCAGCCGCTAAGGGTCCGTGAGCAGCCATTCCAAAGAATCGACCACTAGAATGTAACAAATGCACCAAGTTCCTTTGTGACCAAAGTTCCCTCCGTGCTCCGGTTTACGATACTAGAGGTCACATTCGTCGCTAGTGAGATGGCCACTTCGCGAACTGGTCTTGCTGCCATTGCTTCCGACGACAACTGTGCTTGCCCCGCGGGTGGTTGTTGTTGTACCTTTTCTTAGAAGTCTTTCAGCCTTTTGCTCTAGACTCATTCTCCTTGCAAATGGATTTGACGCTCGTGTTCAAGCAACGGCTCCACAAGCTCTCTATTTCTAGCCAGCTCGGCAGGACAACCTGCACCTGCAAATAGACAAACTAAGACCAAGTTTCTCAACACTTAAGGAAATTTTAAAATCACACAAAACAGATAAATTATCAAAACTTCGCCGAGTCCCCTTGCAACGGGCGCCAAAAACTTGACGTACTTTTTCATATCGAGCGCGTCCGCAAGTGTACGGGTCGTGCAAGTAATATAGTATGGCTCTTTTTAAGAACCGGAATGTCGAACCCACAGGGACTGGACCCATTCCTCTAACTATCCATTTCTAGTGTGATCTTTTTAAATACCTAAATGTTGTTTATAGACATTTTCGATTAAGATAATTAAGTCTAGTTTGGGTCAACGAAATATTCTGAAATTACTGTAGGAGCAACATAGAGTTAAAACCAGATAATCATGCGAGACTATGATTTTCAATGGAATAAGCATGGAACTATCAATTGTTATTTCACATAACTGGAATTGCATGTTCATGGTCTTTCTAAGCCTCTATTACGGCAATCTAGCCTCACCTATCATTGTGATGAGTAGGAGCGACTTCTAGTCACGGGCAATCAATTATAGGTTTACGGGGAAATGATTAGGGACTTTCGTACGTCTAACCATTAACGCAACTTAGCCTCACAACTACTTCTTTGAGTGGTGATGCGATAATTCCAAGTTGGCCTTTCATAACCCCGTCTCTGGCCAACCAAGCATGGTGTTAGGTATATTTCTATCCCGACACAAAAATCTCTCCCGAGATACAAACATGCTCCTCCTCACATTCTCATGTCCCCGACCTTAGGTAATGCTTTCAAGCTATTACCCGCTAACAAATATGCTCATGGTGATCAATCATAAAAACAACCAACAATCCAGAATGCAAGACGATAACAACAATCAATAACTTAATTCCAAAACAATATCATAAAATCACAATCATAATTCATGGCTTCAACCCTAGAGGAAGGGTTCACACCATGTTCGTAAAACTACTCACACCTTACTACTAAACTACTCCTAACCACATACTTGTCGAGGTTGGTAGATGAGAAGGGAATTTTACAAACCCTAGAGTGAGTTCTCCCACTTCTCCCCTTCACTCCTAGGTGCTTCAATAAAATCGTGACCCCATGGAATTAGGAGCTAAGGGTCCTATTTATAGTAAATGGAGAACGTGCTTAATTTAGCCTGTCATGGTACGGCTCCGTGGCCGAGTATCAGGAGCACTGCCTCCGTGACATGGAGGCAACGCGATGGCTCTCTGGAAATCACCCGGCCAGCCCGGGCAAGACTCTCGCCGGCGTTGGCAAGCAGGTCACGCTGCTTACACTTTGGCACTTCCATGTCGCGCAGCCAGCTGCCGTGGCACGTTGCCAACGCAGGTGGGCTGCTGTGCGCAGGCTGCTCGCCGCGGGCACGCGTCGCCGACGTGCAAGTGTGGGCCGTTTTTGTGCCTCCTCTTGCCGACGCTTGGTATTTTAATTCCGCTTCCAAGCCTCTACTTCACCAACTCATGGATTACTCAAAAGTCATCATCAAAACCTACAAAACAAAGGCTAATCATATTGGTTAGCACATATCTTCACATTCATATAAAATCACATGAAAATATATAAAATAACTTAGATAAACACGACTAATTCAAGTTGTAGATCACGGGCATGCTATTTTTGCCCGTGATCACAACCCCACACTTAAGCCTTGTTCGTCCTCGAACAACCTTTTACATATCATACAATTGAGACTCTACATAACTAATTTAGCAAGATAATTCGAGCTACGGCTATGATGATTGTTTAAGATGACAAGCTAAAAAAAACAGCATGCACAATTTAATCAATTAAAAAATACAACTATGTTAAGACTTCTTAACCTAAAGAATCGACTCTCAATCTTAGCAAACTCATGCCGATCAACTGATTAAGAAATTCCACATGAATTATCCTTCATTCAACATGTTCCCTCACGGAAAGAGAGTTACCCAATTTCTACTCCTTAATAATGATCAAATACTTTCACATAAGTGCACCTTTGTCCTTTTCTCGACTTCTACAACTTGCTACTTTTCCTTTCTTTTCATTCTTCACTCCTTTACTCTTCAAGTAGATTTTTCTTTCTTCAAGCGCTCAGAGCTGGATCAAATTCAAGGTTAATGAAAGAAAAGGATTAAGCTTATGTTGCAAATGACAAAGAATAGGCTCAAGGCTCAACGGGCTAACTAGGATTAAGGTAGGTAAAATGAGGGATAAAAATAAGGTTAATTCAAAGAAATGCCTAAATCATCTCCTACAATTCACATCCTTCATTTCATTTTATAAACAGACCAGGCAAGTTCTAGACAATCCACACTAGCACAGAATGCTCAAAACCTTACACTCATGGGCATGCTCAATTCAAGACACATTCCGCGTACTCTTCCTCAACAATCACAAGAATTCAAACATTAAGCTTCAATTATATTGAGTCAAATTCAAGAGCCTAAGTGTCTCAAATAAAGTTATACACTTGCATGCTTCAACACTACACATACTTGCATCTTACAATCTTATATAGCACACAACAAGAACATCAAGCATCAATTAGCTACTAAGCCAAAAACCCGACATCTATCGACTAATTTTCCTCAAGACGGTCGTCATCCATCCATCGTCGGAAACAGTCCCTAACTATGACTAAAACATTATCTACAGACAAAAATAAAAATTAAAAATTTTATTCTTCGGTTCAAAAAACCCCGTTGGAAAAGAACCTAAAAGAGAAACCAACGGGTGATGAAGTCATGTTACTCACAAAAATTTTTCAAATTTTTCCAATTTTTCACACAAGATTACATTCACGAAAAACTTGTTAAGCACACAAATTTTTTGAAATTTTTTTTTAAAATTTCCCTCACCCCACATTCTAAATCATGCTATGTCCTCATAGCATCCAATTACATTTAAATAGGGTAAGAAATAATTCCTGAGGCCTTTACGCCTAGCTTAAAGCATGTTTTTTCCTCAACTTGCCGAAATGGGTGGTCGACCCCACACCCTTCCTCTTCCATGCTTCCTGACTTCCTCGTGGAGGGTACCTTACTCCCCCTCCACCGTGCCTAACTTTCCACCAAAAACAACAAACAAAACTGAAAATAACAAAATCAAAACAAAATCAAAATTACAAATTGTACTCTGAGGTACCCTTTGGGCTGCCTCCCAAGCAGCGCCTTATTTACATCGCACGACGTGGACCCGCCTTCTTTCGACATCCTTCAGCAATTCCTGGGTTCACTTTTGAGAACCATCTCCTTTCTTTTGCTGTTTAGAAACACCTCTCTCTCTGTCTCTCCCTTTCTCCAACTTCTTTCTCAAATCGAAGCCCTCATCAGACTTGGGCTGAACACTTGACATTGCCTTTGGTCATGCACCCGTGGGAATCCTCCACCCCACACTCACATTCTCCTCACAACAACACACTAACTTGACAAAGGTTTCTGTAGTGTGCGGATGGGTTTATTTCTTGATAGACACGGAAGGTTTCCTTTCTTCATCTCGACCCTCATTTTCAGGGTCCCTTCTTTCAAGTCGAGCAACCGCTCCTCCGGTAGCCAAGAATAGCCATCCTAAATTAGGGTACCGGTCAACCTGAAAATCTAACACAATAAAGTCGCCAGTATAATAAATTTACCTACTTTGGATGGCAGAAGGTCCTCTATGATTCCATCGTGTGTCACTCGCGACTTGTCAGCAGCTTCGCAAGATCAACCTTGTCGGTCTCAAAGGGTCTTCCTAATCCCAAGGTGTTGAATAGGGGCATTAGATTAACTCTGCCGCCCCTAAATCACACAAAGTCGGAGCACTTCAGTTTACCAATTTGTATGGGAGGTAAATCAGGTCTTTGAGCTTCTTTTGGTATTTTGCTCAATACCCTGGGCGGATCGCACTCCTCGCCGTTGCGTCTAAACGTCCCCAATCTAACTTTGTTCGCCATCACGTCCTTCAAGTATTTAGCATACTTGGGCATTCCCCTGCAAGACATCAATAAGAGGCAAATTTATGTGAAGTTCTTGAAGCTCAAGAACTTTTGAAACATTCCTCCTTGCTCTTTCTGAATTTCGAAATGGTGGTAGGTGGTCTCGTCAGTAAGGATTCGCGCATTTTGCTTGCCCATGACTCGATTTGCTCCAATATCGGTGGATGGTCCTGGTCTTACTAACTCCGGCTGCACCTCCTTTCTCCACTTTAGGCACTGCATCAGCCAACCGCTTCTCGCTTCTAAGACTGATGGCATTGATCTCGCCGAGGTTTAGGATCTCGCGTCTCTTGGTAATCTTCTTGCGGCCTCATGTTTTGAGCACTGCTATTTGACCCACTTGGTTTTCTGTACATTGCTGATTCATTAAGTCTGTTGCCATCCTCGCCGATTTTCGCTAACTGATTCTGGGTCTCCATAATTTTCTTCGCAAAGGTTTCTTAATACGCGGCCGGGCATTATGCCCATCATCCGCCTATTCTTCCATTGATACCGATGTTGTTGAGGTTGCATAAAATTCTTGTAGTTTCCACCCCAAGAAGAATCGGGTGGCCCTGCCATTGCTGTTGGAGTTGTTTCCGAAATTCTGATTCCTCAGCACATTACCAACAAAATTGATTCTGGATTGACTCATAAGATTCGCGTTGTGCCCATTATTACTGATACCACACCAACTCCTGAGCTTGCCGAACCGGCATTAACTTGGCCTGTAGCAGCATACTAGTTTATTGAACTGAGTCATCATTTGATGTTGGAACGAAGCACTGTGCTGCCAAGGTAAGCCCAAACCATCTGCTTCTGTCCAGCCCCGATCTTCTTCCCGCCCTCTTGATGACTCATCATGCCACTGGATTTCCTTGTGCAATTCCGTTCAACAAAGTGTACAACTCATCATATGTCTTCTCCAAGGCTTGCCCACCCGCCGCAGAGTCTAGTAATATTTTTGTGTGTGGGTCTAGAAATTCTACAAAGGTATGGGCCAGCACCTATCGGATTGCTGGTGATGGGGACAGTCTCTCAACAATGACTTGAATCTTTCCCAAGCCATATACAAGTTCTCACTGTGCTTCTGCTTGAAACCGAGTATTTCACTTCGTAACTTGCAGTGCATTTTGCCTTGAAGGAGAATCTGATAAGGAACTTCTTAGCCAAGTCATTCCATGAAGTTATGGAGTTCGGTGGCTTAGCCTTCAGCCACGTTTTCGCCTCCCCAATAGTGAAAATGGGAAAAGGGTTAATCGACATAATCAGACATGAGGTTTGGTGGGGACAAACGTCACTTATCTCAAGAAAGCTCTGTAAGTGCAGTTGCGGGTCCTCATTTGCCATTCCAGAACTGACCACTAGAATGTTACAACTGCACCATGTTCTGTCTAAGTTCAAAGTTCCCTCCAGGCTCCGGTTTACTGATACTAGAGGTCACATTCGTCGCTAGTGGGATGGCCACTTCGCGAACCGGTCTTGCTGCCATTGCTTCCGATGACAACCGTGCTTGCCCTGCGGATGGTTGTTATACCTTTTCTTATAGTCTTTTCAGCTTTTGCTCTAGATCTACTCTCCTTTGCAAATTGATTTGACGTTCAGGTTCAAGCAACGGGTTCCACGCTCTATTTCTAGCGCCCACAAGACAACCCGTCACCTGCAATAGACAAACTAAGACCAAGTTCTCAACACTTAAGGAAAATTTAAAATCACACAAAAAAACAGATAAAATTCACAAACTTCGCCGAGTCTCGACAACGGCGCCAAAACTTGACAATCCTTTTTCACATCGAGCGCGTCCGCAGCGTACCGTACGGCCGTGAAAGTAATATATAGTACTTTAAGAACCGAATGTCGAACCCACAGGATCGGACCCATTCCTCTAACTATCCATTTAGTATGATCTCAAATACCTAAAGTGTTGGTTATAGACATTTTCGATTAAGATAATTAAGTCTAGTTTGGGTCAACGAAATATTCCGAATTACCTAGGAGCAACATAGAGTTAAAATGGGATAATCATGTGCGAGACTGGGCTGACTTGCAATGGAATAAGCATGGAACTATCTATTGTTATTTCACATAACTGGAATTGCATGTTCATGGTCTTTGAGCCTCTAAACACATGCAATCTAGCCTCACTGCATTGTTGTGAGCGAGGATGCTTATTCTAGTTCGTAGGCAATTCAACTACGCGGCTGTGGTTTACGGGGTTTATTCTCTTGATTTGGGACTTTCATACGTCTAACCATTTAACTTTAACTTAGCCTCACAACTACTTCTTTGAGTGGTGATGTGACATCCCAAGTTGGTCTTTCATAACCCCCGTCTGTCAACCAAGCACGATGTTAGGTATATTTCTATCCTCGACACAAAATCTCTCCCGAGATACAAACATGCTCCGTTACTCTGTCCCGACCTAGGTAATGCATTCTCAAGCTATTACCTAAGCTAACAAATATGCTTTCATGGTGATCAATCATAAAAACAACCAACAATCCAGAATGCAAGATGAAACAACAATCAATAACTTAATTCCAAAACAATATCATAAAATCACAATCATAATTCATGGCTTCAACCCTAGAGGAAGGGTTCTAGCCATTCATGTTCGTAAAACTACTATACACTACTACTAAACTACTCCTAAACTACATACTTACACGAGGTTGGTAGATGAGAAGGAATTTGCCAAACCCTAGCTGAGTTCTCCCACTTCTCCCTTCACCAGGTAGTTTTCCAGAATAAAATCGTGACCCCATGGAATTATGAGCTAAGGGTCCTATTTATAGTAAATGGAGAACGTGTTTAATTTAGCTTGTCATGGAACGGCCCGTCACGGAGTGTATCGCGGAGCACTGCCTCCAGACACGGAGGCAACGCGACTGGAAATCACCCGAAAATCGGCTCTCGGCAGCACCCTGCCGCATTGGCAGCGTGTCACGCTGCTTCTGGGCAGCGCGTTGGCACTTCCATGTCGCGCAGCCCAGCTCGCCGTGGCACGCTGCCAACAGCGGTGGGCTGTTGTGCGCAGCCTGCCTGCCGGGGCACGCGTTGCCGACGCGCAGGTGGGCTGTTTTGTGCCTCCTCTTTGCCGACGTTCGCGTTTTAATTCCGTTTCCAAGCCCTACTTCACTTCAATTCATGAATTATCTCCTCAAAAGTCATCAAAACCTACAAAACAAAGGACTAATCATATTGGTTAGCACATATCTTCACATTCATATAAAATCACATGAAAATGTATAAAATAACTTAGATAAATGACTAACTCGTTAAAGCGTATCACGGGCATGCTATTTTGCCCGTGATCATAATATCCTATTGTTCAAGATACTTTGGAGGAACACTTGCCATACTCCGGTCATTTTCATGGTATAGTAAGAGCAAATGGATTCATGCTCTCTGCTAAGAAAATGGTCCTTGTTCAAAAAGACATTGATTTCTTAGGGATGCATTTTAGCAATGCAGCATATAGTCCAGGTCCGCACATATGCGGAATTACTCAAATTTCCAGACACCAACTTCACCACAAAGCAAACTTCAACAATTTTTAGGGATTATAAATTATGTTAGAGGTTTTATCTCGAAGTCTCTACATATATCTATACACTTACAAAAATGCTAAAAAGATGCCCAAACATGGGGTAAGGAGTAGGATGAAGTTGTCCAAAGGATCAATCAAATCTCCTAACAGGTGAAGACTCTCCATATTCCTTCATATGGAAAGAAGAATCACAGACCGATGCGCAATGAATACTCTGGAGTGCAGCTTATGGAAGAAAAACATGGCCACAGAAGGAAATGCGATATGCTAGCGGAAAATTCATGATTCAGAGCAGCACTACCATTCAACCTTCAAGGAATTCTAGCTGTGAAAAATGGAATCAAGAAATTCAACTTCTTCCCAATTCACAATCAATTTCTCATTAGGATGGATATGAAGGCATTCCCCAAGATGATCCAGCTAAATCTAAAGATACTTCCACACCCGTCCACCCTGGCATAGTGGTTCTACCCTACGAATTCCCAAGTGAAGCACCTGAAAGATAATTCCTAGAAGACTTCCTATCGCGACCGGAGGAATTCGCAACAAGGTTTTTGCCAGAGAAGCCCAATAAGATGAAGGAACCAAATACACCATGTGTTCATGCTTACTAACCCACCAGGTCCCAGGTCATCAAGGCTGCCATGCTATCCGGCTGACTTGTTCAGTCAATATGTGGACCCATTCGACCCATCCACTCTGATCGAGAGACGGACTTTCTATGAGCTACAAGTTTTCAAGAAATACGGAGGATTCATCCCAAAACCTTATGGAGTCAACCCGAATCCCATTTTTTCACGTGTTTATTCCACTTACATGATTTCACAGGAACTCTTATGGTTCTTCTTTGCATTTTATGTCACTCGTGATACATCCCGATGGAATTCAAATACAACATATTCGGATTTTGACAAGATTGAACCAGCCTTTAAGATATTTCTACAATGGTTCAAACCGCGGCAATATTGGGTTCAACGCTTGAATTCATATGATGCAAGATATTCATGTTGCATCAACCAGTAAAGTTAATCAACGGGAAAGTTCATGCCGATCTAGAGCTCTCTTTCTATTGGCGATTTCCAATTTCTATTTTTTCCTTGAAGAAGAATACTACGAAGCACAAAGGTTTATATTCCAGCAAAATAAGTGCGTCCCAAAAGAGATTTTGGCCTTGAAAGAATGGGCACCATGGAACCACACCTGGGATACACATCCTAATCGGGAAGAAGTCTGAAAAGCAAAAAGGGAATATCGTGCACCCTACGAGATCACTGTGGATGAAATCACTCAAGCCATTACATGACTAGCCGAATGTCCCATCAAATACTTCATCACAGGACTTCCAAAAATTAAGCAAGCCATTGCAGTAGTTGAGCAGGAAATGCTACTTTACGAGATCGTTAAAACGGAGTTTGCATGGATACTGGCTTTTGGCTTTGAACATGGAGTCCAATGGAATCCGTGTGGAGAATTCTCAAACCCACCAATGGCACCTTCACACGTTGTCCCACCAGATAATGGATGATGATATATGCAAGACGTGTGCGAGACTCTAGGAAGCTCACCGCCAGATCACCCAATAAATTTACTACCCATATGAAGACAAAAGCGGGCCCCACTTCACATGCTTTAACAATGGTTCCTTGTGCATATAGGGCTAGCCATTTTATTAGGACGTTTGGTTTATTAGGCATCTGTTGTTATTAGTCTTTGTAGATGAGCTTGTTTAAATAAGCGCCATATTTGTCGCATCGTGCCATGTAAATAGGTGTGCCGTTTTCGTTTTGTTAAGCTTTCTAGAAAGGTGTGCCAAGTCTATCTTGTATAGAGTCTTATCTTGTAGTCTCCTAACTCTTCTCTGATTTCGACTCTGAGTTACAATGTACAACCTACCCTTTTTTATATAGAGGTTAGAACCGATATTGGCAAAGCTGAAGGAGGTCGTTCAAAATCCGAAAAGTAGAGTAAGGTCTTCTCCAAAGGGGAGATGGTGTATTAAGTGTACTATGGTCGACTATGTGTTCTAGGTGTTGATAATTTGAGGGACCAAATATTGCACGAGGCACATAGATCCAGGGATCCTATCCATCCGAGCATCACCGAGATGTACTGTGACTTGCAGGAAATATATTGGTGGAACGACAGGAAGAAGAATATTACAAAATTCATAGCCAAGTGCCCGAATTGCCAACAAGTGAAAATCGAGCATCATACACGGGGTGGGGGTGTACTTCAAGATATCAATATTCCTACTTGTAAGTGGGAAGACATCAATATGGACTTTGTAGTAGGTTTACCCCGCACTCGTAGATAGTATGACTCCATTTGGGTTGTGGTCGATAGGTTGACAAAGGCTGCCATTTCCTACCAATCAAAACCACCGATTCGGCGTAAGATTATGCAAAGTTATACATCCGAGAGTTGGTTAGACTACACAGAGTGCCCTTGTCCATTATATCAGACAGAGGTACCCAATTCACCTCTTAGTTCTGGAGATCTTTTAAAAAGGGACTTGGCACCCAGCCGTTGCAGCACGGCATTCAATCCACAAATGCATGGTCGGGCCTGAGCAGACTATCCGTACTCTCAAGGACATGTTGAGAGCTTGTACTATTGACTTCAAGGGTGTTGGGACGAGCATTTGCCTTGAGTTCTCTTAAGTACAACAACAACTACCACTCCAACATACAAAATGGCACCTCGAGGCTCTTTTACGGGCGACGGTGTAGATCTCCCATTGGGTGGTTTGAAGTCAGTGAAGCTACATTAGTGGGACCCAATTCAGTCCAATGGCCATGGAAAAAGTTCTGCTAATGAGAGAAAGGCTGAAAACGACTTAAGTCGCCAAAAGTCTTATGCAGATGTGAGGAGAAGGGAGCTTGGAGTTCGAAAGTTGATGATTGGGTGTTTCGGCTGCATCCCATGAAGGGAGTGGGAGGATATTTGGAAAGAAAAGAAACCTGCATTCCCGCTTGGTGTTGGCCCATATCGATTATGAGGCGAGGTAAAGTAGCCTATCAGTTAGAGTTACCTTCATAGTTGGCTTCGGCCACCCCCGTAATTCATGTATCTCTCTTGGAGAAAGTGCATGGGAGATCCAAACTTTAGTGGTTCCAGTGTTGGCATGTGGTGGATAACCTCGCTACGGAGATCCTGTTGCAATTTGACTGGGGCTCCACAGCCAGAGGAACAAGGGAAGGGCTTTAGTGTAGGTGTTGGTGGGAGAACCAGCATGTTGAGGGAGCTACATGGGAAACTGCGTATATGATGGCCAAATACCTCCATTTGTTCCCCTATCGCCCGCTTGCTTAAGGTACCAGCTTCTTCCCTAAACCTATTCGCTTTTCATATGTTTGTTTCATATAAGTGGCAAAGATTTCACCTTTCATGATGATGTAGGCTGTTATTGTTCAATTCCATCATATGTAATTTTTTTGGGGTAGTCGCTCGCCACATGGTTTGAACAGCAATGAGATTAGCATCGCAGAGTGTGATTGTTTGAGTTTTACTTTGCTTCAGCTCCGAGACAGTTACTGCAGAGATATTGTAAACATCCTCTGTAGCAGCCAATGGTAATGATGAGATAGTTGAAAACGCAAACTGAATATATTTTGCTATCTAAAAAGAGCTGCAGATCGCTGATCCATGATACTGAGCTGTGATAAAGTTCTAGTCTGAGGTTATACTGTAGTCTCCAGAAGAATCAGGGTGACTCTGAAGTTAAGCAAAAATATCTCATGAAATGTGGAGAGTCCATGCCATGGGGTCGGCACCACAGTGATAGCAAATGTTTGGTGATATTGTAGCGTCATTTTGTTTGGGAGATGGAAAACACATGATAAAACAGATCCAGTGACAGTGAGCATGACTTCAGTATCAAGCCATAACTAACAGAAGCGAGATATGGATAGTGATCAGAGAAACATGAGTGATTTGATTGTATGACTCGTGGAGCCGGGCCAAATCACGTAAAATCATAGCAGCAATTTGAATTTTTCATAAAAGAATTCCGAAACACAAACACGCTTAATGTTTAAATAAGCTTTTATATTGAAACCCTGCAAGCAGTCAATGATAACACCATAAAGAAAGAGAGTAGAACAAGGTGCCAAGTTAGCCTTCAAGATCCTCACAAAGCTTCTACTAGGTTTTCGTGGAGTATGGCACAGAAATCATAGTAAAAAATGCAGGTTTGAACAGGTTTGAATCCTTACACACTTTCCTTGGAAAAAATAAAATAATTTACAATAAATAATGAATTACACCAAAAGTCTTAGTATTTTGTTGTCATGATCTTGAGAATGAAATATTACACAGAAAAAGAATCACAATTTGAATATTGGGTTATCACTTAAAGAATCAATATTCATGAACACATCATGGATCAATGAGCGTTTTTCAGAAAACATAAAGCATCCATGATGATTCCGTGTTTATAATTGTTTCATACAGCCTCAAGTTTCGTTTTTATGTTGTCATGATTATGTTTCACATATATTAAGCATTTCAAGCATGATTAATGTTTTGGTCCATGCCCATATGTTGTGTATGATTTATGATTGTCTTTGGCCAACCTTTTCATCATAGGCCCAAATTCCATGGCTAGTATTATGAATTCTCAAGCATGGCATGATATTCAAGATTTAACTATCCATGGCATGTCATGTATGAATTTCTATGAGCGTTGCATGTTTTGGGAGTAGCTTTAACACCGAGTAGGTTCAGGGCTAAGTTATGCCCCAAATCTCAAAACCACGTGCCACCATGTGATTGGCGTTCGGGACCTCTCAGTGATTGTCCCTATCGCCTACGGGGTCTTCATGAGTGATATCACGCCTTTCACGGTTCATACCCTTGAAAGGCTAACGGCCTCCTAATTAGGGGTACAAGTTGGACTTCATGTGTGCTCATATGGAGTATGTCGGTTATAGAAATCTCCCATTGTTCCTCATGGTTTTGAAATATGCATGATTATGTTCTTTTGGCTCAAGTTATGATTTATGAAATGTTTTCTCCGCATGTTAAGACTTGATGGGTTTATGAATATTTTTTCTTGAAATATTGAGCCTTACGATATACTTATGATTTTAGCTTTATGTCATGATGTCCCCACTCCTATAACTTTTATGTTTTTAAGCATTTATTTTGCATACTCACATACTCGGTACTTTCTATACTAACCCATATATTTTCGTGATCCTGCTCCGCAGCTCGCATTGTCCTTAGTTTGTGCTCGCCTTGGTTAATTTAGTGGTGAGTTTTCATCCGCTTCATTGACCTTGTTTATCTTATGTTAGACTGCTTGGTTAGTTGGGGTCTTGTCCCTTCAACTTCCGTCTATTTATGATTAGAGGCTGTACTTATGTAGTATTTTTTCATTGATGGATGTATTTTTGGTTTGTTGTTCCTTACACCATGATACGATTTTCAAAGTAATGCATTGTTAAGCTAAGTTTTCAAGTGTATATGAATGAACTGCAGCAGAGCCATGCCATATTGATGACTCTTGTCCCGTGTGTATGATCCGGATGTACTGGGTCGTGACATAGCTCCTTTCTTAGGCAACATATACGGGCATCCGTATGAATACCGTGAGGTGTTAGCCCCACATATAACGACTACTAAGATACTTACTTAGGATATCAGTTTCACGACCCTAATGGAGGCCCGGATCATGTAACACGGGACAAGGAACCTCGAGAGGCCACAAGCTCCACTCCATGGCATAGGCATACATCTAACTTCGTATCACTTAAGGCGGAACATCAACATACGATATAGCGGAAATATAAACATAACATAGAGTAGCATGATAAGCAGAAAATTACTAGAAATACATATCACTCAGTAGTACAAACTGTCTAAAAGCCTCTATCATACGATGGGTTGATGGGACAACTTTCCTAACTAACCCAAAGAAGATCGAATAAAGAGAACATCAATGTTCTGCATATGGCCCTCGGAAGATGAGGACTCACCAAAAGGCTAATAGATAACTCTCGAGATGGACTAATGATGGAGATGATTCAGAGTCGGGTCCCCGCATCTTGAAATGATACAACATAGAAAGTATGGCCGCACATGGAATGTACGAGTATGCAAGGTGTCACGCCCGCCCTGGGGGTATGACTGGCACCCGTGCCCTAGTAGGACCTAGACTGCTAACTTGTGAGCCTAGGCACACCCAGCCTGGCTACTCTATCTCAAGTTTCCTGGAAACGAAGGGCTATATAACGGCTAGAAACACAAACTCTCTGGTCAACCGGGCCTATAGCCTCTCGGGAATGCAACAACAGCTAACCAGAAACATACTCATAACAAGGAACCTATGCGGCCGACAAGGCCACCATGCTGTCTAGTCATCTGAAACTTAACATAGGAATACTGAAAAGCTACGTGACCGGTTCCGGGTCAACACATTGTCAAGCTATGGCCCCACACGGCCAACATAACCGCATATGCTAAACAGCTAACAAACTGCACGGCCTCACGACCGGCTCAACTCAATTGGCTGTGAGATAAATACATACACCCGCAAGCCTCTATGAGTAATGATAGAAATGACGGGACAGGCCCCGACCTACCCATACTGCATAACAAAAGGAAAAGAGCTACACCTCTCGGAAATCGTCTTCATGACAGAGCCGATGACTCTATAAACTGACCGGAATCACGCGAGGGACGCTCCGTCTATGAGTACCGCAGTAAGTAATGCAGCGCCTTATGGGCGCCAGTGCTGGATACTGAGTACATGCAAAGCAACTGAAAACAACTGAATACAATCAATATAGATAACATAACTAGCAATTTGTATAAAGCAGGAGATAATCAATCTCAAGAAGCCGATATGAACCGAACTGTAGCTTGTACCGAGAAGCGTGAGCGACTGCTGGACGCGGACGACCTCGCTGTCTATTAACTAGTATATAGCACATAAATAGATATACAAGTAGCAAGCAAGAGCCAATACCAACCCCCATAATTCGGATGGCGCCAAGCAAGTAAACAATCTATATACCCCTACCTCGGGTCAAAACCAGCCAAAAACAAGTCACTCCACTCATCCGTTAACTAGGAGCACTCTTGCCGTCCCCTCGGGTTCCGGCTCAAAGCCATAGCCTCCAATATAAATAATCGTGTCTGAGTCCGGTGAGGACTCCTATACCGTATCTGTAACTGAAACTCGTATTCACTCCCGGGCGCTTGCGTCAACAGGCACTGCACTGCACACTCACGCTCGATATGGGGAAGCTTCATCCCATCTTCGCCCAAATCGGGATGAAGCAATTCTTGGGAGGACGTAAACCCACCCGCTCAGTGGGCGACACGATTACCAACCTGTGGGGCGGCGAGACGCCAATAAGATGCCCCTACAACAACATCAAGTCTTAACAAACAAATAGCACATATATATAGCAAGCATGTTTAACTAAAAACACTATCTGAAATCCGATTTCTCATTCCGATCTTTTTTCGTATTATACCGATTCTCTTACTACTTTATAATCTAATCTGTAATCTTTATCTAACTGTATGGCTAATCGTAGCCAAGATACTATCTATCTGAGTGGCTAATCTGCAGCCAAAGATATCATCTCTGGGCTCCGAATGGCTAGTTTGTAGCCAAGATATCATCTCGGTTCTAATGGCTAATTTGTAGCCAAAATACTGTCCGTCTTATCTGATTTGTTTTACTAACTTTATTCCGAAAATCTGCATCTTTTTATTCTAACAACATGCTTGCTAATCATATAATAGGTTATACTGAATCTGGAATGCTAATCCGCCCTTTGGCGTATGTTTAACTAACTTTCGGACTGAGGCATGATACAAAGAACGCAAACCGTGATTTACCGAACTTACCTAATTCAACATTCAACTCCATGAACTCAATTGCGGAGTTTACTATGACTTACAAGGCTAAAGCTACTAACTTTCTGAAGAAACTGCTTTACATACCTTAACCTCGAGTTATCCGACTGTCGGACGAATCTCGGTTAGTACTCCAGCTATTTCTCCCAACCGCATTCATATATACGTCAATTAGTACTAAATACATCACTATTCTCCAAAGACAACGTCACTTTCGATATATTTCATAGCCTAAACTTAGGCTTATCGAAAAGACGGTCGAAAACTTGCAATTTTTCGGAAGGCCAGAAGGTTGAAGTATTCACTTTACGGCTAGGAGCACATTGACACTTGTTTGGAGCAATTCTACTTATCTTAGTCCGTTAGCTCGACGATGTTGGCCGAATTTTGCGAAACAAAATCCGTAAAAATGCTCCCCTGCCAAGCAAATACCTCGGTGCCTGAGGTTAATTTGGATTTGGACTACCTTTGACAGCGTAATCGAACGATATTATATAAACCCCTTCGTACTCTCGTTCACGCGAATTTTCTCGAAAGGATAAATGATTTAAAACCGAAGTGGGTTTATATACTTGGGCCCCAGCCCGGTCACGGAGCCAACGCGGTGGCCCTGCCTGTGACGCTGCCATCGCGGAGAGGGGTTTCGCCCTGGGCCCCTTTCCGCGATGGTTCGGCTGTGTTTCTCGTCCGCATCTTTTCCCCGCTCCTTTTTCTAGCACGATGGCTTTCAAATATGCTTAACAAACATGCGAGTAGGCCACTTACCTGTTGAGAATTTACGAGGTATAACATTCTCCCCCCCACCTTAAGAACATTCATCCTCGAATGAAAATTGCTATTCAGAGGACTTCTCGACTAACTCAACTTGTTTCTAGGAAATTCTTAAGGTGGTAGTTTCCTCGCATGGACTATATCCAAAACTCAAATGCAAAAAGTCCAATATAGGTACTCCACATTATACTATAGGATTCATGTGATAGCTAAACATCAATCTTTCTCATTTATAAATATACAATCCAGGCACTGCAGGTAACAATACTAACATACCCGTCGCCTGACTAGGCTTGTAACAAGTGAGGATATCTAACTTTCATATCTTCCTCCGCCCCCACGCCATCTCTTCTCGGTTCCCGTTGAGGCTACGCATTTGACAGACGCAATATCTTTAGTTCTCAATCTACGGATCTGTCTGTCTAGGATAGCTACTCGAACCTCTTCAGAGGCCAGCTCTTCAGAACCTGGATATCCTGGATCGGAGTGCTCTAGACGGGTCTCCTATGCATTTCCTCAAGATGGGATACATAAAAGACCGGATGAACGGATTCTAACTCGAGGCAAGTTCAACTCATATGCCACTCGGCCTATCTTTCGACGAATCTGATAAGGCCCAACAACGGCTGAGCTTACCCTTCTTGCCAAATCTCATCACCCCTTTCGCCGGAGAGACACTAAATACCGCCATTCACATCAATCTGTGTTTCTACGCCGCATTCCGTATATGATTTATGGCTCTGTGCAGTCAGTAGGCATTCTCTGATAAGTTTGGCCTTCTCCTCTGACTGCTGAACAATGTCTGGCCCAATCAACGCTGATTTTCCTACTTCAAACCAGCCAACTGCGATCTGCATTTTACCATATAGCCTCCTCAAAAGGCGCCATCTCATGGCCGAGTGATAGCTATTATTATAAGCAAACTCGGATTAGAGGAAAATTCTCATCCCGCTACCACCAAAATCTATACACACGCCTGTAGCATGTCCTCCGAGCGTCTGAATAGTGCTCGCCTTGTCCATCAATCTGAGGGTGGAATGTTGTGCTTAAATTAACTGCCATGTAATCTTCTCTAAAACGACTGCCAAAATCTAGCCGTAAACTGTGCTCCTCTGTCTGAAATATTTGGATACTGGCACTCCGTGCAATCTGGCTATTTCTCGATATACAACTCGCATAATCTTCGGCCGAGAAAGTAGTTCTCTCACCGCAGAAATGAGCTAATTTTGTCAACTCCGTCAACTATCACCCAATAGAATCATGTGTATGTCTAGTACGGGGTAATCCTGCCACAAAATCCATATTCACTGCTTCCCATTTCTAGAGAGGCACAGCTATGTCCTGAGTTAACCCGCTTGGTTTCTGGTGTTCTGCTTTCATGTTGGCAGTTAGGACACTGGGCTACAAATTCAAGAATTTCTCTTTTCATACCGGCCATCGTAGTTCTCTTTTATCATGGTACATTTTCATCGCGTAGGGGTGAAGAGAATATGGGCGTAATGTACCTCGTTCGAGATCTGCTGGCGGAGCTCTGAACATCTGAACACAGAGACGGTCTTTACAACGCAGCACCCATCCTCTCGTCCGAAGTTCGGCGCTTCCTTCGCGAATAGCCGCCCTTAAGCCGACCAGTCGATCTCCATATTGTCGCTCTTACCTCCACAACCACGGCGACACGGCGGTGTCTCTGAAATTTAACTTCGTTGTCCTTCATTTCTTTTACACGAATGGCTGAATTGACTAATTGGTGTATTCCCAGATAATTTCCGCTGTTCGACTACAAGTACGCCAAACTTCCCATATATTTATGGCTAAGGCGTTTGTTACAACATTGCCTCTTCTTGACTGATCCAAGATATTCATATTTAGAGAGTGGGCTTATAATTAGCGGTCATACTGGCTTATCACGCCGGAGAAACCGACCGGTAATCTACTGGTATAATAGAGCTTATCTCGGCCTTCCGCCGATACTAAGGCTACTTGTTGTCGGGATAACCTAAACGACCGGCCTCCGCGCACCTGTGCCTTTATCTGTCGAGGATCCTGATAATAATCATGATCTCCACAATCTGGCCGCATAACCTTGACTAACTGAATAGCTGGGTTGAATGACCCAAATGCGGGCAGTAGTCTAATGCCCTAAATGTTCTACTCGAGCTCACTGTAGCTCATGCATAATCACGGAGTTGTGGGCATCTAACTGCTTTGTTATTTTACTTGAACAACTATAGAGTTGGGCTTAATCAGACTTACTCCCAGGCGATCAATCTCTGATCTTCACGAGGAGTCTACTGATCTCTTGGTCTTAGTAAACTACTATGCTAGTAGAGTACTACCAATTTCTACGCTTGTGCGTATCCACTCTCTGATTTATACCGTTGTTCTCGAAAATTCTCTGCCTTATGAGCTACTCAGAAAGACTGGCCTTCTTAGGCTCTGTATCTGAATATCTTACGAGAACCAGCTGAAGTACTAGTCTGTCACCGACTACCGATGTGGACCCTTTCTTGGGTACCTACTTGGTTTACTGACCGGGATGGCCGGCCGACTGCATGGTGTTTCACATAATAACTCATGTTGACTAAGGCCGACTCTCACCTACAAGACTGGAAAAATGATGTACAGCCACTTAACATATTGGAGCGATTCGGGTATTGCTAACCTCTGAAGTATGTCTATTCTGGGTCTCTAATTTGGTTCTGCACATGCGATAATGTTACTCGATCTTTAGGGATACCGCTAATACAAAAAGGCGCCGACCTGGCCGTCGTTACACCGCCTAACTGTGCCCTTATCATCTAATCAATTCTGATTCAGGTTACTAACTCTTGTAAGCTTCTAAAACCTAGACCTAGCAAATCATATAAGCCCATCCACTCAATAACCGAGAGCCGAGACAGCTTAAGGCTTCATACGTAAATCACACTTAACCCCGCCCTTCTTTCTTTTCTCTCTCTCTTTTTTTCTTTCTTTTTTTAAGGAGGGGTCCCGCTGTACGTTCCGTATTGCTCTTCCCCGGCACTAATCAAAGTCTCGAGGGATTGTAACCCCTATTGGCAAATCGCTCGCGCATATCTATTGTCTCGGCATATATATATCAATAACTACGTACAATACATACTAAATTCTCGTAGTGATACGTAATTCGACATACTTCATCGAATTTCATACTGTACATGATACACCGTCGGTCTAATAATACCTCCGCCCATTATTTCATTGACTTTCATCCCTTCGAAGTAACAAACATATACTTTGGTGCCATGGTCCGTTGTAAAATTTCACTATTCTTACAACAGGGTCAATATCCGAACTCTTGTGGCTCATTTGAAGTTATATTGAGAGTCCACGAACACTGGCTGGGCTCATTCTAGGCCACACTAGATTAGAGTCTCGTGGTCGGTAGTTTCTTAATCTCTCCATAAGCGGACATACCGGCGGCATTCTGAACTGCAATCTTACTGGTTTCTTAACTATCACTCCGAGACTTAGTCCTTAACACACGATATTCTATCAATCTGGGGTGATTCTAATTCTTTTCCCCCAAATCTAGTATTCCCGCTTCTTCCCCTATCTTGCTTAAGCCGAGCTCGGGTCTGGCAATTCGGGCCATAATCACAATGTCAAGTCTTAGTCCATATTTCTTCTGGTCGCAAATAATTTCTACTGATTAATTGCATAGCATGACTTCTATCTTTCGATGTCACAACTGAATCATAACTATAATCTTGCAGTGTATGTATTGCTGTCTGTTAGCGTATACGGCGACTTGGCCTTTTTCTCACTCGAACTTAACTATTACGTTCATCACCGATGTGTCTCTTACACCTACTTCGAGTAAGCCAGCACTCTACTTGCTCTTTATGCTCTCTAACACTTACTGGAATTAATCAATCTATCTTCACTTACTGCTTTTTTTGGGCAACCTCACCTCACCCTCTTATGCCCCTTCACCGTACTTAGAATCAAATCAAGAGGTGGGAATAGCCTCCCTTTTTTTTTCACAATTTATCTCGATAGTCTCGATATTGTCTGTTATCTTAATCTGTAGGTCTTATATATCTAATAAATAAGCAACTCGTATGTACATTATACTTCGACTTCCTATTCGACGTTATCAACGTATACCGGGAATAGTACTCCGATAAAGGAATACGCCGGAGATTTCCCCGGTACCTCCTCCCGGCCGCTGTAATTATCCATAACCGGGCCGGTGCCCTCTTCGTTGCTATATCTGATCTTCTCCCTATGATAGGGTATTGCCGATCTCAGCTTTGTATCTCGTAACCTCAAAGAATATGGTAAGTTTTAGGGACTCAACCCTATACCGTACCGCTCTATAGCACGCTCGACCGAGAAAGAAGAGTAACCTATCATGCCTTGCAGCTCTCCTCGCGCCATAGTATGTGGTACAACACATCCATATAAAGACTCTACTTAGCACGACTTGCGACTCCCCTCTCGGGACACGACTGCTTTCGTATACCAAGTTTGTCATGCCCGCCCCCTAGGGTAAAGGACTGCACCTCGTGCCTCTAGTAGTACTGGATCAAGTAACCGATGGGCCTAGCACATTCTGGGCCTGCTAGCTTTCATCTAGGTTTCTGGAAACGAAAGGGCTATATAACGGCTGTAAACACAGCTCTCCGGCCAACTCGGGTCTATAGACACCTGTGAATGCAACAACAACTAACCCGAACATTCTAATAACAAGGAACCTATGTAACACAAGGCCACCATGCTGTCTAGTCATTTGAAACTTAACATAGGGAATATCAAAAGTTATGTGACCGGCAAGGCCACCACTACTGCCAAGCTATGGCCCTACATTACGCAACATAACCAGAGATATGCTAAAGAGCTATAACAAACTACACTGCCTCACACGACCAGCTCAATCGACCACAGGGAGATAAATACACATACAACTGCAAGCCTCTATGAGTAATGATAGAAATGATCGACAAAAAGGGTCCACCTACCCATACTGTACAACAAAAGGAAAAGAGCTGCACCTCTGAAATTAGGCCCGATGACAGGAGCTGATGACTCTATAGTTGGATCGAATCACGAGGGATCGCTCGTCTATGAGCACTGTAGGCAAGTAATGCGCCTTTATGGGTAATGTTACGCCGGTACCGAGTATGCAAAGCAACTGAATAACCGAATACAACTGAATATAGATAACATAACTAGCAATTCTGTATAGCAGGAGATCAATCAAGAAGCTGATATGAACTGAATCGCTTTCGTACTGATAGGGCGGGTGAGCGCATTCAAGTGAGCGACTACCGCTGTCTATTAACTAGTATATAGCACATAATAGATATACGTAGCAAGCAAGAGCCAATACGAACCCCCATAAGTCGGATGGCGCCAAGCAAGCAAACAATCTAATACCCCTACCCGGGCAAACCAGCCAAAAACAAGTTACCCACTCATCTCGGCTAACTAGAGCACCTTCCAGCTGCCCTGGCCCTCCGGCTGCCATATTCCGAAAGAGCAATAACTGTGGTCCGAGTCCGGAGGACTCCTATATGTGATTCGTAACTAAAACTGCATATGTTCCCTGGGCGCTTGCGCTCAACAGGCCATTTGCACTGCAATGCCATCAGCCTCGACATATGGGGAAAGTCATCCCATCTCTTCATCCAAACCTGGGACAGCATGCCACCTGGAGTGACGTAAACCCACTCCGCTGGGCGACATGATTACCAACCTGCAGGCAGCGAGGACGCCTAATAAGATGCCCTCACAACAACATCAAGTCTCAACAAACAAATAGCACATATATATAGCAAGCATGTTTAACGAAAAACACTATCTCAAATCCGATTTCTTATTCGATCTTTTTCCGTATTATACCGATTCTTGCGCTTTATACCGAACTGCATCTTTATCTAACTCTATGGCTAATTCAGCCAAGATACTATCTGTCCGAGTGGCTAATTCAGAAAGGCCAAGATATCATCTATCTCGATGGAAATCAGCTAAGATATCATCTGTCTGACGCTAATCTATAGCCAAAAATACTGTTCGTCTATCCGATTTGTTTTACTAACTTTATTCTGAAAATCTGTATCTTTTATTCTAACAACATGCTTGATAATCATATAATAGGCTATACCGAACTGAATGCTAACTCATTTGAAGATATGCTTTACTAACTTTCGG
Source organism: Datura stramonium (assembly GCA_018107945.1). NCBI lineage: Eukaryota > Viridiplantae > Streptophyta > Magnoliopsida > Solanales > Solanaceae > Datura > Datura stramonium. The sequence continues at coordinate 23,369 of JACEIK010002223.1, read as the reverse complement.
ATCGAGTACTATACAACAACGCAAACCGATTACTAACTTACTCAATTCTCAACATTCAACTCCATGAACTCAATTGCGGAGTTTACTATGACTTACAAGGCTAAAGCTACTAACTTGCCGAAGAAACCGCCTTTACATACCTTAACCTCGAGTCGGACTGCCGGATGAAACTCGGCCGCATCTACCTATTTCTCCCAACCGCATTCATATACACGTCAGTTAGTACTAAATACATCACTATTCTGAAAGACAACGTCACTTTCGATATATTTTTAGCCCAAACTTAGGCTTATCGGAAGACGGCTCAAAACTTGCTATTTTTCTAAGGCCGTGGCGGAGAAGTATTCACTTTACTGGCCAGGAGCACATTGACACTAGTTTGGAGCAATTTCACTTACCTTAGTCTGGTAGCTCGACGATTTGTCGGCCGAATTTCGCAAAACAAAATCCGTAAGAATTCTCCCTGCTGCTAAAATACCTGGTGCCTCGAGGTTAATGGATTTGGACTACGTTTGACAACAGAATCGTACGATATTATATAAACCCCTTCGTACTCTCTCTGTTCTCACGCGAATTTTCTGGAAATTTAAAAGATGTAATGATTTAAAACTGAAGTGTTTTTATATACTTAGGCCTGGATAACGTGTCACTGAGCCAACGCGGTGGCCCCGCCTCCGTGACATCATCAAGGGAGGGGCTCTGGCCTGCTCCTTCCGCGATGGTCTTTGGTAGCTTAGTATCCGATTTTTTCAGGCCTTTTTTTTGTACAAAGTGGTCAGCCATGTTTAACCAAAAGTAATAGGCCATCTATGCCTGAATCTTTACGGGTGTAACACAAGGTAAGCAAATGGATGATCAATATATAAACCTATAAGACTGCAGAGTAGGACAACATGTTCATGACATAAATATCGTAACATATATGCCCAAGGTTTTCAAACATTCGTAATACAATCGTAATCATAAATATAAGAGAAAAGCTTTATTTGACCTCACTTGAGCCAATATACATAATCATAAACATGCTTAAATCATGAACAAGGGGAGATTCTTATAACTAACATACCCCATAGAGCATACATGGAGCCCGGAACTGTAAGTCCCTAGTCGGGAGGGTGTTTGTATTCGCTGTGGTAGAACAAGAAGGGAGGATCACACATGAAAAGGGTCATTTGGGGCCAGGGACTAAGCCACAAAGGAGGTCCCAAATAAATCTATCCTATTAAATGGCACGTAGAAGTTTATGAGATCTGAGGCAGAACCTAGGCCCCGTACCTACTCGGTGTTAAATACTACTCCCAAAATATATATAGTGCTCATAGTATAATATGCATGAATTCATGGGCTAGTTAAATCATGATAATCATAAATATACTTGTATATACGTGAACTAGCCATGACGCAAGGCTCATGAGTCGGCCAAAACATAATTGATAAATCATAGAGTTCATGCATACTTTTAGATCATACATATAACTTGTAAATCATCAAATCATAATGGGTATTTGAAGAAACCCATATTTCGAATCATAAACTGCGTTAGGTTTTAAATATTAACAATTGAAGTAAAGATCATAACCCGATTCATCATAGATCATACATAATTGGGCTTAATTTAATAGAAATCAAAATCAATAATTTTATAATCAAAATAGCTAAAAAAAATCTGATCAAAATCCATAAAATATGATGTAAATCACAAATTATAACAACCCATTAGAAAATCGTTAGAATTCCACAAGATTTGAGTTAAAACCCCATGAGATTTTTTGATAAATTTTCATAAATTAATAGAGCTTGGACATGGGTGTTAATGGAAACACCCATTCGTAACCCTACATACCTGGGTAAGATCAGATTTCAAAGCTCCTTGAATACCCAAAGGAAAATTGATGAAGAAGATCTTGAGAATAGGCTTGATCTCTCTTAATTCTTCCTAATTTTGCATGCATGGGAATGACTATGAAAGGGGACTTAACCATGGGAATGACTATGAAAGGGGACTTAACCTATCTTACCATGCCTTAAAATAACATAAAATCATGTAGTTTAGGGCCCTGAGCATATGGAAGGACAAAATACCCTTAATTAAATTACCAAAATATGGACTAGTCGATCCCACTGAGACGTACCTACGAGTAGTTGGAGGCTACCACCACTCGTGGTACAATCCTTCATCCGCACTTCCCAAACCTCGACTCGATTCTAGCCACAACTCAACAAGACAAGTCAGTGGTCTCTTCTAACTGGTCGTAGGATCAACCACTGTTAGCTTCCCGAAAATTCCCGAAGTTTCCTTACACGAGCCTCACCACGACTCGTGGTACCCTCCAACTAGTCGTGGTATCCTTCCGTTAGGTTCACTAGAAATTTAGCACTCCAAACAATGACTGGCTACCACGGGTCGCAGTGAGGACCTGGGTGGCATCCCCAACTGCCAAATTCTCACACCAACCATGATTGACAACAACGATTTGTGGTTCCCAACCACGAGTCGTGACATCGTCCGTTCTGCACACTTTTCCCCAGTTTTCAGCCAACTTCCATTTTTGATCTCGGGTCTAATCTTAGGCACTTTCAAGGTATTACATGGTCCATCAAACTTCTGGCAACTAGGGTGGTTTCCTTGAGCAGCCGATACAACCAACAGTAAGTCGAAAGGAACTATACAATCCCTGGGAGTAGGTAGTTCACCTTGAAAGATACCACCCCATTCATTAGGAAATCTTGGTGCCACTAACTCAAAGATAAGGCCATTCTATCATGACTCAAGTCCTGTAGGCATCAAAGTACACTCATTGCTTGTAGGCAAGCTTTACTATATATCTATGCATCAAACTAGAAGTTCTACTGCCAAACTATGCCCTATTCCGCCTAACTTACCAAGTACCCTAACAGCTAACGATAGGCCACCTTTGCCTCACTATGGCAACAAGACATTACTAATCTCTCTAGGCGGTAAATAACTGATAAGGAATCTCCTTATCGCTTCTAGCGATAGTCATAACTAAATATAATCTTTCCCGACAAGGGATACTATGTTACAACCTCACTTCGCCTCGTAGAAGCTAACCAGAACATGTATAAGCATAATATACTACAAAAGTACAAGTCTTTTAACTATACGACGAGAATAACTTGCCAAAAGAGGTTATCCTTAACATACCTTAATTGACGATTTCTGTTCACCCAAATAATTCCAGCCTGAAACCAGTAACCTACCAAATTACAGCCCTTATGTTACGAGGATAAGGCTATTTTCATTAATATAAAGCATCTAATAGCAATATCTTTCAAATAAATTGGCTATAAATCAAACTTCGTCCAATTTGGCTGAAAACTTACAAATTCCCAAGAATATAGAAGATAGAAATGCTTACATATCTCTTGTAGTTGCTGAATACTCAATTAGAAGTGATTTCTACGATCTTTACTCGATTGGGTTTTGGTACTCTGAGCAAGCGTTCAAGAAATAACTCCACAAGGACATTCCTTGCAGGCCTATAACTCGTTATCAAGATGAACTTGCATTTGGATGGAGTTTAACGGCGTAAATCGGTGAAAATAGATGAAATCAATGCTTACTCTCTCTTATCTATCAAGGGAAGACTTTATAAATGACTTAATCAAATCATGAAGGGACTTATATATAATTGAGGCAGTGGCAGGGGAGGCGCGGCATGCCGGCCACAGTGCCAGGCCACTAGCGCGACGCGCGGTGCGCTGGCATGGCCTCGCACCGCCCAATGCACGCAGCCTTTGTCCCTGGCCTCCTGCCCGCTTGATTTCATGCTCGTATACTCATCCCTTGAGCCCTTTTACGTATGAATCATACTCCAAAACTCTCTACATACGTACGCACGCATTAGTTAATCGATAGAAACTTACGGGGTGTAATAAAGCCCAGGTATATAGGGTTGTGAAGGGGGGATTTCTTCCACCCTCATGTATAATTTCATATCAATCTCATGAATTCTAGTCTCCAACCATGATTTTATGAATTTCTAGGGTTAGGCCAATTTTGATGAAAACTCTTATGACCTTCTATGAATTCAATTCTCTTATGATTCAATCTATGTTTTATAATTATAAATGCATGTTTTCTACAAGAATCTTTTATGAACTTATGTTTCTTAATTTATGATGATTTATGCAATTATGAATGAATTTTATGAATCTCAAGCATCTGTATCATGGCCAACTTAACAGTATTATTTTCATGGCAAGTTCATGTATGACAAGTATGACTACGATTTTTATGCTTTCTAACTAGCCCATGTAAAATCAAGCATGTTTCATGATTATTCCTATGAGAAATATGCATATTTTGGGAGTAGTATCTAGCACCGAGTAGTCTGGGGTTTAGTGCACCCAGGTCGCAGAACTATATGCCACCATAGCTATATATTCTTATTTGGGGCCTCGCCATAGAGTGTTCCCCCACTCGATGGTGCTCATGAGAGATATCATGATTTTATTGTTCTTTTTCCTAGCAATACTTAGAACGTCTCTCCCAACTTGAGCAAGATAATTGGGCATGATGTGCTTATTTATGATGGTGTCAGTTATGAGAGTCTTCCACTATTCCTTGATTTTCTATGCATGCTCATGTTCATGACTTATGCTTTTATGACTTTCTCAATATATGTTTTATGAGGATATATCTATGTAATTCGCCATGTCCCGCTTCATGAATCAATTTTGAAAACCTTCAGCCATTATTATGATCAGAAACTTATGTTTAAGTTTGCTCTGTACCCATGATTTTAGAATGTCATTTTACTATAATGTTTTACTTATCCTATATACTCAGTACATTCAAATAACTGATCACATACTTTTGTGCTATATCATATCATGATATAGGTTCAGGTGATTAGTCTCAGCCCCAATGTTAGCTCTGCTCTCACTTAAGTCCAGTTCAGCCCCAGCTTGGGTGAGTCCTTATCATGCCGGGACATTAGTTATCCTTATGTTTTACTTTCATGTATTTCAATTTCAGACTTAGCTGAACTAGTTAGGGGCTTGTCCAAAATAGTTCATCTCATGACTAGAGGCTTTTCAGAATTGATGGTAGATGTATTAGCAGCTTTGACTTGTAGTCCTCTTTATGCCTTATGAGATTCTAGACTTCTGCTCATGTTATGATTTATTCTTTACTTCCTCTTAGTTATGTGCTTTTAATCATGCTATGTATGTGTCATGGGTTAGCTTGAAGCCATTCGTGGTTCTAGGTCTCGTGTCGCGGTCCAGAGTCTATGCTCGGGTCATGGCAAACTTGCAAACAATTTAGAGTGTCATAGGGTGTCTGAAAGCTGCATTAAGTAGAGTCTTTTTCATGGGTTTGAAGCGTGTCACACTTATAAGGAAGATGCTACTGGATATTTTAGGAAACTTCCCTTTTTTCATGTCCTATGTCATGCGATGAAGTTCGACTCTCAATATTCCTCTAACTCGTGCTATACACTTTGCAAAAAATACCTCCTCGAAAAGCCAATAGAAGAAGAAATGAAAATGGAAATGGCCGTAGGAATGGAAATGGAGATCGGCATTAGCCAGCTCCAATCGATCCTTTGCATGAGCGGGTGACTCATGCTGAGTTCAGGGATGTTTTAATATGTTGGCATAGTCGATGATAGCCCAAGTCAACTAGCAAGCATTCACCCATGTGAACATGAATGGGAATGTTGCGACGGCTAGAATGTGAGACTTTTCAAGGATGAGCCCGCCAGAGTTTTATGGTTCTAAGGTGGATGAGGTCCACAGAGTTTACTGAGGATATCCAGAAGGTTACCATAATTATGGGAGCTTCAGGAAAGGAGAGTGCATATTTGACCTCTTATTAGTTGAAGGGGGAAGCTCACATTTGGTTCCGCCAGTGGAAGGAGGGTCGTGGAGTAGGTGCAGCTCCTATCAGTTGGGATGAGTTCATTACGACGTTCTTATATAGGTTTTTTCACAAAGAGTTGAGGGAGGCAAACGCAGCAAGTTCATCAATTTAAAGAGAAACACATAACTCTTCAGAAGTATGCCTTGAGGTTTACCCTGCTGTCCAAGTATGCTCAGGAGATGGTTTCCGAGCTGAGAGCTCGTATGAGAAAGTTTGTATCAGGGGTTGCATATTCACTGGTCAAGAGTGCAGGATCTCTATGCTTATCAGTAACAAGGATATATCTCGATTGATGATTTATGCTCAGCAGATAGAGGAAGAGCAAATGAAGAAGAGGGAGAGAGGGTCCAAGAGGGCTAGGATTGGGAGCTTTGGGTATTCTCTGCAGAGGTCCGATAGTGGACATCGTCCACAGTCCCATCAGAGATCATCAGCCCCAACTCTATCATTGTGGGCTGCTCCAGAGTGTTGGCTCTAGAAATTGAATGGTCTCTCAAATTTTAAATTTTGGCCGGTTTCCATCCAGACCTAGAGGTGATCAAAGAGGTAGAGAATAAGGCACTAGAGGTCATAGGAGCATGTCAGGGGAGTGCACTTTCCAGCTTATAGGAAGTGTGGTAAGAATCACCCAAAAGAGTGCTTGATTGGCTCAGATGTTTGCTTCGGGCGTGGAAAGCCCAGGAACATGCACAAGGATTGTCCTTCAACTAGATAGGGTAACGGTTGAGAAAGTGCCCCAATCACCACTTCGGCAGCTCCAGTAGCTCGCCCATCTCAGTAGAGAACATCTTCTAGCGCAGGTGGCGAGCAGCATCAGAACAGGTTCAATGCACTATCATCTCGTTAAGAGCAGGAGAGCTGACCATATGTGGTCACGGGTATGTTATAAGTCTTTCATCTTTATAATTATCAATTACTATACCCATGGGCCACATTATCCTTCGTGACTCCTTATCTTTCTTTTAGTTTTGGTGTAAGTCTTGAAATCCTATTGGAACCCTTTTCAGTCTGTACTCCTGTCCGTGAGTTAGTTATAGTTCAACGGGTATATGAAAATTGCACTGTCACAATTCTCAAAAAGTCACCTCAGCTGACTTAGTAGATTTAGACATGACCAATTTTGTTGTCATCTTCTGTATGAATTGGTTGTATTCTTGCTATACTTCAGTTAATTGTAGGACCCACTCAAGAGAGTTTCGATTCCCGGTGAACCAGTTTTGAAATGGAAAGGCTAGTTTAGGAGTGCTTATAGGTCGTTTCATCTCCTACCTTAAGGCTAGGAGGATGATCTCTAAGGGTTGTTTATATCATCTTGTTCAGGTTAAGGATTCTATGTCTAAAACCCCGACACTCCAATCAGTTTCTATTGCATGTGAGTATCCGAAGGTGTTTCCAGATGATCTACTAGTAGTTCCTCCTGAGCGGGAGATCGACCTTGGTATTGACCTTCTCCCTGATATGCAGCCCAAATCCATTCCTCCTTATAGAATGGCTCCAATCGAGCTTAAAGAGTTGAAAGATTTCCTAAATAAGGGTTTCACCAGACCTAGTAAGTTCCCGTGGGTGCTCCAGTTCTCTTTGTACAGAAGAAGGATGGTTCTCTTAGAATGTGCATTGACTACCGTCAGTTGAACAAAGTCACAATCAAGAATAAGTATCCCCTCCCCAAGATTGATGACTTTTTCAACCAATTTTACGGTGCCAAGTGCTTCTCAAAGATAGACCTCAGATCTGGCCATCATCAGCTCAGGGTTAGGGAGAGTGACATTTCGAAGATAGCCTTCAGGACTCTATATGATCACTTTGAGTTTGTAGTTATGTCTTTTGTACTAATGAATGCTCCTACAACTTTCATAGATCTGATGAATAGGGTGTTCAAGCAATATTTAGATATGTTCATTAGTGTCTTCATAGATGATATCCTCATATACTCTCAGAGTGAGGAGGAACATGCTACTCACTTGAGGATTGTGTTGCAAAATCTTAAGGACCGTCAGTCGTTTGCTAAATTTTGCAAGTTTGAGTTTGGTTGAAGTAAATTGCATTTTTGGGTCATGTGGTGTCTAGTAAGGGTGTTCAGGTAGACTCTCAGAAGATTGAGGCGGTGAAGAACTGGCCTAGACTTGGTAGCCCTACTGACATTAGGAGCTTTTTAGGCTTATCTAGCTACTATTAGAGGTTCATAGAGGGTTTTTCATCCATTGCAGCATATTTAACTAAGTTGACCCAGAAGAAGGTCAAATTTCAGTAGTCTGATGAGTGTGAGAAGTGAGTTTAGGAGCTAAAGACTCTACTCACTATAGCTCCAGTTTTGATCCTACCGAAGGGTGTAAATGGATTTATGGTATATTTTGATGCCTCTCGGATCGGCCTTGGATGTGTGTTGATGGAGCATGGAATGGTCATTACCTATGCCTCAAGACAGCTTAAGACTCATGAGAAAAATTACCCGACACATGACCTTGAGTTAGCAATAGTGGTGTTTTCCTTAAAGATTTAGCGGCACTATTTATATGGGGTGCATATGGATCTGATCATGGATCACAAGAGCCTTCAGTATGTTTATACCCCTAAGGACTTGAATTTGTGGCAAAGGATATGGGTTGAGCTTCTCAAAGACTATGACATGAGTGTCATTTACCATCTGGGCAAGGCCAATGTAGTGTAATATGCTCTTAGTAGATTGTCCATTGAGAGTGTTTCCAATGTGGAGGATGGAAGGAAGGAATTAGTAAAACATGTCCATAGGCTTGCACGCCTGGGGGTTTGACTTATGGATTCAGTATATGGTGGTGTTATTATTTAGAATAGGTCAGAATCTTCATTGTTGATAGAGGTTAAGGCAAGGAAGAGGAGGATCTTATTTTGGTGAAGTTGAAGGAAATTGTACGAAATTAGAAAGTGGAGGTTTTCTCCCGAGGGGAGAAAGTGTACTTCGATATCAAGGACAGCTATATGTTCAAGATATGGATGACTTGAGAGAGTGAATATTGAGATAGGCTTATAACTCTCGGTATTCTATCCATCTAGGTGCTACCAAGATGTACCACGATCTACATGAAGTCTATTGGTGGAATGGCATGAAGAAGGATATTATAGAATTTGTGGCTAAGTGTCTGAATGGCCAATAGATGAAGGTTGACATCAGAGGCTAGGAAGTGTGCTACAAGATATCAGTATTCTTAGTTGGAAGTGGAAATAGATCAATACGGATTTTATCATAGGGTTGCCTCGTACACGCCGATAGTATGATTCTATATGGGTGATTATACACCAGATGACTAAGTCAGCACATTTCTTACCAATCAAGACTATGAATTCAACTGAGGACTATGCTAGACTTTACATTCGAGAGTTAGCTCGATTGCATAGAGTTCCATTGTCTATCATCTCATATAGGGGCACTCAGTTCACCTCTTAGTTCTGGAGGTCATTTCAGAAGGGCCTTGATACTCAGGAGAAGCTTAGCATAGCTTTTCACCCATAGATAGATGGTCAGGCCGAGCAGACCATTCAAACCCTTGAGGACTGTGGAGAGCCTGTTTGATTGATTTCAGATGTATTTGGGATGATCACTTTCCTCTCATTGAGTTTTCCTATAATAACAGCTACCACTCCGACATATTGATGGTTCCATTTGAGGCTCTTTATGGGCGGAGTTGTAGATCACTTATTGGATGGTTCGAGGTAGTTGAGGATACATTGATAGGGCCCAATGCAATTCATGAGGCTATGGAAAAAGTTCAACTTATCTGAGAGAGGCTGAGGATAGCTCAGAGTCATCAACAATCATATGCGAATTTTAGGAGGAGATAGCTTGAGTTTGCCATTGATGATTGGGTGTTTTTGAAGGTGTCTCACATGAAGGGAGTTATGAGGTTTGGCAAGAAGGGGAAGCTTAGTCCCCGATATTTTGGTACTTATAGGATTTTTAGGCGAGTTGGCAAAGTGGCTTATGAGTTGGAGTTGCTGGTGGAGTTAGCTTCAGTGCATCAAATTTTCCATGTGTCTTTGCTGAAAAAGTACATTGGTGATCCATCTCTAGTTGTTTTGGTAGAAAGCACTAGTATGAAGGATATCCCTACCTATGAGGAGGTTCAAGTTGAGATCCTCATTCGTCAAATTCAAAAGTTGAGGAACTAGGAGATAGCTTCGGTAAAGGTTTTGTGGAGAAATCAGCTAGTTGAGGGAGCCACTTGGGAAGCCGAGGCGAATATGATAGCTAGATACCCACATCTTTTCCCTTCCAGCTTGTGGTAACACTTTTCTCCTTAGTACTCTATTCAATTTCATGTCAAGTTTATGTCTCTCAGTTCTTTCATGTCATAGAATGCATGTATCTTTCATGAATTCAGCTCAGTCATATATTTTATTCCGCAATCAGCCACACTGTCAGTTTTTAGTTTATAGCCTTTCATTTTTGGGATTGCAGTTCATTCCCTATTCTTTCAGCAAAATTAAACTTCATTCGAGGATGAATGTTCCCAGCGAGAAGATAATGTAACACCTTGAAATTTCCTAAGATTAGATTCGAGATTTGAAGCAGGAACTCGCAGAAAAATGGCAGCAAGCCATTGAACGACCAATAGAACAGGTCATCCTATGAACCAATGAGTCATTGGTTACCCGTGGTGGTCAACTTTAGAAATTTGCCAAAATCTACCCAGAACTGATGAGTGGATTATAAGACCCATTNCCAGAACTGATGAGTGGATTATAAGACCCATTATTAGATTGTACTGTTAATTTTAGTTATTGAAGTAGATTTAGAGGGTGATTCGAAGTAGATGTGGGAACCAACGAGAGGATCAATGGTCCGTTGGTTGATTGACCAACCCATAGTACGGGTCATCTGTTCTGGCAGTTAAAATTTCAATTCAGCAATCCTGGTGTATTTTAGTAAAATTCTATGCTTTTAACTCCTAAGTGACATCGTTTTAAGCTTCCTAAAGTGATGGTTAGGAAGTTATACTTAGCCTAAACCCTCATTCTCTTCATTCTCTCTCAAGGAAAGGCAAGTGTTCTTCATCATTTTCTTCTCAATTTCACTTGGGTCTTCAAACCAAGTTAAGGATTCATCAAGCCCAGATATTTAGGGTCGTGAATGGGGGATTTCTTTCACTCTCATGTCCAATTTTATCTCAATCTCGTAAATTCAAGTCTCCAACCATGATTTTATGAATTTCAATGGTTAGGCCAATTTTGATGAAAACTCTCATGATATTCTATGAATTCAATTCTCTAATGATTCAATCCATGTTTTATGATTATAAATGCATATTTTCTACAAGAATCTCTTATGAACCTATATTTCTCAAGTTATGATGATTTACTCAATTATGCATGAATTTCATGAATCTCAAGCTTATGTATCATGGTCGACTCAACGATATTACTTTCATGCTAATTCATGTATGACAAGTACTATTATGATTTTCATGTTTTCTAACTAGCCCATGTAAACCATGTTTCATGATTATGACTATGAGCAATATGCATGTTTTGGGAGTAATATCTAGCATCGAGTAGGCCGAGGTTTAGTGCACCTAGGTCTTTGAACTACGTGCCACCATAGGTATATATTCATGTTTGGGGCCTCGCTAGAGAGTGTTTCCCCGCATGAAGAGACCCATGAGTGATATCACGCCTTTATCATTCTTTGCCCTGGTAGAGTTTAGGAGGACTCTGTCAACTTGAGGGAGATAGTTGAGCATCATGTGCTCATTCATGATGGTGTCAGTTATAAGAGTCTCCCATTGTTCATTGATTTTTATGCATGTTCTTGTTCATGAATTATTCTTTTATGACTTATGATATTTTGGCTCAATATATGTTTTGTGAGGATGAATTTATGAAATAAGCAATGTCCTGCTTTATGAATCATTTTTGAAAACCTTGAGCCATTATTCACAGTTATGATTAGAAACACATGGTTTAGTTTGCTCTATACCTGTGATTTCAAAAAGCCATTTTACTATAATGTTTTATTTATCTTATATACTCAATACATTCAAACTACTGATTGCATACTTTTGCGCTATATCATCTCATGATATATGTTCGGGTGATCAATCTCAACCCCGACGTTAGCTCTGCTCCCACTTCAGTCTAATTCAACCCCAGCTCAGGTGAGTCCTCATCATGCGAGGATATCAATTATCATTATGTTTCACTTTCATTTCTTTCAGTTTTAGACTTAGCCGAATTAGTTGGGGGCTTGTCCCAATAGTTCATCTTATGACTAGAGGCTTTTCAGACTTAATGGTAGATATTTCAGCAGTTTTGACTTATAGTCCCATTTATGCCTTATGAAATTTTAGATTTCTGCTCATATTATTATTTATGCTTTACTTACGCTTAGTTATGTGCTCTTAATCATGCTATGTATGTACCATGGGTTAGCCTGGAGTTATTCATTGTTCTAGGTCCCATTGCAGTCTGAGGTCCATGCTCGGGTCGTGAAAGCAGACGATCATTGCTAGATTGACTATGGAGTCAGAGTTTGTAGCTCTAAATCTGGCTAGTTCTGAGGCTAAGTGGTTAAGAAATTTCTTAACCAATATCCCTTTAATAAAAGATGAGTTGCCTCTTGTGTCTATGCATTGTGATTGTCCAGCAGAAATTGCCATTGCAAAGAATAAATCTTATAATTGTAAGAGTAGACACATGAAATTGAGACATGACATCATAAAATAGGTACTAAGAGATGGAATAATTTCCATTGATTATGTGAAGTCAGAAATGAATTTGGTTTTTTCCTCTGACTAAACCTATGGGAAAACAATTAATTCTTCAAACCTTAAAAAAGATGAGGTTAAGGCCAATATGATTGTCAATAGATATGGTAACCCAGCTTATGTGATTAGAGATACCATGAAGTAGGTTCATATGGGTAATAACAAGTTGATGTTGAATTTGCACACTAAAATTTGGTGCTTGAACGTAACTACTACTACTAATTGAGAGGATAAGTTATAAACTCATAAAGAATTTATAATACTTAAGGATGGTGTATTAAAAGCAGTATAGACTTGATAAATTCACTTATATGAAAAGTGGAGTGAGGTCGCTCTATAACACGCCGAAACATTTCTAGACCAAATTCCGACGTTGCATGAAAAACCACAGGAAATCAGAAATTTTTCTATCTAAAACGACCCAGACAACGGACCGTTGGTAGAACCAGTGGCTAGTTGTAAGGGGTCGTGGTTTTCCCACCATATTCTTCTCCCAGAAACAATGAGCTGAGCAACGAGCCGGGGGTACTTCCAACGACCCGTTGTAGGCAGTCATCATTAGACTTCAAGTATGGGTTGGGTTTGTGCTAGGGATCAACAAGTGGAATCCACGGCTTATTGTTGACCCCAACGGACCATCCTTTCCACTCGTCGTCGGGACCCAGACTTTGGCGGTGTTGACAACGAGTGGGTTCAACGACACGTTGCTACCAATGAGTAGTTATATCACTCGTTGTCTTAGGGCCCGAGTTTCCCTCTTCCATACCACGATAGGAACCAACAGCTCATCAGTGGATCTTCCCATGATTTTAGTCCAATAGGCCAACATTTAGAAACAAGAACCAACGACAGCTTTCAACAGGCCGTCGTTTGAACCAACGGTCCGTCCTGAGATCCGTTGTTCAGGGTCGGGCAGTTTTCAATTCTTCCTGCCAGGGGTATTCTTGTACTTTTCCAGCCTTTTAAAATTGAAAACATGTCGTTTTGGGTTCGTATAGGAGAGAATTAAAGGGATTAGAACGACCCTTTCCCTTCATTCCTCTCAACTCCCTCAAGAACAGTGCGTAGAAACTCAGACAGAAAGCACAGAGCAAGAGCAAGGGTTAATTTTTTATCAGTTCTTTTCAGGGATTTTCACCAGGGTTTCATCTACAGGTATGTGGGAATTCAGCAAGGAGATTGTTCTCCCCTTGCGTCCCCCAGAACCCTCTCTCAATTAACTTTCAGTTCTAACCCTGAAATTACGAACTTTAAGATATTGTTATGGTTCTTGATTAATTCTTGTGGAATTCAAATTTATGTTCATTATTGTTAATTTCCACCAGTTTGTGACTAAAATGATGCCTATTCCAGTGAAGTAAGATTTTTAGCCTAACTTTGGATAGAAACTAGATTCTTGTGTGTTTGTTGGATTATTGAGTCATGCTCTAAATTCCTTCAAAGTTAGGAAATTCCTATAGTATTTGTACGTATCAGAAATTCAGTCTCATTTAGAAATTTATTTACTCAGTATCACTCAGGAATGTCAGTTTAGTTTCAGTCACAGTATTAGAATGTTTCAGTGTTAGTCAGTAATGTCAGTTGATCAGTTTGTCTATAGTCTTTTCCTGAGGTGTCACTGGTGCCTCTCAGTTATCAGACTCAGACTCAAATTACAGTTATTTGGTCCATTAGGCATTCATGACCTTCCAGTTACAGCTCTAACCAGCCCCCGGACCCCAGTTTAGTTATCAGTTGTTCTCTAGATGGTTACGACGCTTCCAGATAAGAAACTCTGACCAGTTTTAGAACTAAGTTTCCAAATCTGGTCCAATAAGACGCTCAGGGAACTCTCTGATAGTATCCCTGGGTTAGTATAGTCTTGGAACTAGTATCGAGCTATCCACTTATCAGCGGTAGTAGTAATAGGACAATCCAGTGGGAGTAGGACTTAGCACCGAAAGGGCTTGGGTTCCAGTGCACCCAGGTTTCAAAACTACGTTGCCACTGTAGGTTACATATTTACTTTGCCTCATGGCCCCTTGACAGTGATTCTCACAGTCCATGCCTTTATACCCTGGCAAGCTATATTGGGTCCTACTGGTGGGGTGTATATATCGGACTCCACGTCTAGCTCACGTGGTTATATGTCGGTTATAGCGTCTCCCACTAGTCAGTTTAGTTTACTCTCAGATTCTTCAGTCCAGATCAGTTCACTACAGTATTTCATACTTAGGACATGTTTTGGACCATCAGCCAAGGTCACTTTTGACCATATCATATTTATACCAGTTGTATCAGTTTTCAGCATTTCAGTTGGTCATTTCATGTCGTATCAGTTCAGTACCAGTTCAATCATATTATTCGTGTTTCTCTCGCTTACTCGGTACATTCGGAGTACTGACGCATACTTTTATGCGGTATCATTTCATGATACAGCTGCAGGTTCTCAGACTTAGTACCGCTAGACATCAGAGTTCAGATTCTCCATCTCAGCAATTGAAGTGTGAGTCCTCATCATCCGAGGGCATTATTTCTTTCTTTTAGTCATATATTAGTTTCAGTTAGACTTAGAGTTAGCTGGGGGCTTGTCCCAGCAACTCTTTAATTAGATGGCTTTCAGACATACATGATTTTCAGATTTTCCAGTATTATTCAAGTGTTTTGAATTTTATGAGTTCAAACTTGTCTTTCATAAATGTTTTTATGATCTTATTTAAAAGTTCCGCTATGCATGTTTACTCAGAATGCTAGTGAATGATAGACCAGTGGTTGACTTGGGGTCACTTGTGGCTTCAAATACCGTGTTACGTCCAGGGTGTAGACTCGAGGCGTGAAAAACTTGGGATTAGAGCCCTAGGTTTAGAGTATCCTTGGAATTTCTGAAAGTTGCATCGAGTAGAGTCCTTTTCATGGGTGTGAAGTGTGCCACACTTATGACGAGGAGGCTACGAGATGTTATTAGGAAAAATTCCCTTTTGTTTATATTCCTTATCGTGCAATAAAGTTCAATTCCAGAAATGTTCTTCTAATTCGTGCTCTACTTTATTTCAATGAGCCATGCCTCCCAGATGTGATAACGGAAGGAGGGCCAAAAATGCCAATAGACCTGCCCCACCAACCCTGACAGCTCCTCAAGATGATTCAGTTTCTACCGTAGAGTTTAGAGCGGCCATTCAGTTACTAGCTCAAACCGTGACCAATCAGGTGAATTAGTGGGTGGTTCCGGTAGCCACAACTGGGTCCATAGCAACTGCTCGGGTATGAGATTTTACCCGGATAAATCCTCTGGATTTTCATGGAACAAAAGTGAGGGAGGACCCCCAAGAGTTTGTAGATGAGGTTAGGAAGATTACCCGTATTATGGGTGTCAGCTCCTCCGAGAGTGCTGACCTGGCTGCCCACCAGCTTAAAGGGGTAGCCCAGGTTTGGTATGAGCAGCAGAAGGAGGGGCGGCCAGCGTAAGCAGGACCAGCAAAGTGGGAGGAATTTCGCACAGCTTTCCTGGATAGGTTTTTCCCCCGGGAGCTGAGTGAGGCTAAGATGGCAAAGTTTATGAACCTGCGACAAGGAAACCATACAGTGGAGGAGTATGCTTTAGAGTTTACCAAGTTATCAAAGTATGCTCCAGAGATGGTGACCGAGCCAAGGACTCGCATACTGAAGTTCGTTAATAGAGTATCTAATCTGGTCCTCAAGGAATGCAGGACCGCGATGTTGATCAAGGACATGGACCTCTCTAGTCTGATTGCTTATATCCAGCAGATTGAGGTCGAGAAGTTGAAACATATAGAGCATAAGAACAAACGGGTAGCAGAGGGCCCCAGAACCTAGCTCAGCTAGCGCCCCAACCTTTCGGTCCTACCAAGATCAGAGGGGTGGGTCATCTGGCACTCAGTCTCAGGCCCACAGTACAGGGAACTTTTATCCAGCTTTCCCCAAGTGCGGCAAGAATCATCCTGGAGAGTGTCTACAGGGTAGAGAGGGTTGTTTTGGATGTGGACAACTTGGGCACCGACTCAGAGAGTGTCCGTCAGCAAGGCGAGGGAGATCACAATCCACTACCTCAGCAGCTCCAGCAGGCCAACCAGCTCAGCAGGCCAACTCATCAGGTACAGATGGTGGTCAGCACCAGAATCGTTTCTATGCTCTATCTTCTCGTCAGGATCAGAAAAGCTCACCTAATGTAGTTACTGGTATGTTACATCTCTTCCATCTAGACGTATATGCCCTCTTAGATCCAGGAGCCACTCTTTCATTCGTGACTCTGTATATAGTAGTTCAATTCAATATAAGTCCAGAGGTTCTCATAGAACCATTCTCAGTCTGTACCCCAGTTGGTGAGTCAGTTAGAGCTAGCCGGGTGTATAGAAACTGCCCAGTCTCAGTCCTGAATAAAGTAATTCTAGCTGATCTCGTAGAGCTAGACATGGTTGACTTCGATCTTATTCTCGGCATGGATTGGTTAAACTCCTGCTATGCCTCAGTTAATTATAGAACTAGAGTTGTCAAGTTCCAGTTTTCGAATGAACCAGTGTTAGAATGGTCGGGCAGTAGTTCAGCGCCTAAGGGTAGGTTTATTTCCTTCCTTAAGGACCAGAAACTCATTTCCAAAGGATGTCTATATCATCTGGTTCGGGTCAAGGATTCTAACTTTGAGACCCCAGCTATATAGTCAGTTCCAGTTGTCAGCGAATTCCCAAATGTATTTCTTGAAGATCTTCCCGGAGTTCCCCCTGAATGGGAGATAGACTTTGGAATAGATCTCCTCCCAAACACTCAGACCGTCTCCATCCCTCCTTACAGAATGGCTCCAGCTGAGCTTAAAGAGCTTAAGGAGCAGTTAAAGGATCTTCTTGATAAGGGTTTTATCAGACCCAACATCTCTCCCTGGGGTGCTCCAGTGCTATTCATGCATAAGAAAGACGGTACCCTCAGAATGTGCATAGATTACTGTCAGCTGAACAAGGTCATAGTTAAGAACAAGTACCCTCTACCCAAAATTGACAATCTGTTTGACCAACTTCAGGGAGCCAGCTGTTTCTCCAAGATCGATCTCAGGTCAGGGTACCATCAGCTAAGGGTTAGTGAGTTTTAGATACCGAAAATAGCATTCAAAACTCGGTATGGTCACTACGAGTTTGTGGTAATGTCCTTTGAGATAACGAACGCCCCAACAACCTTCATGGATTTGATGAATAGGGTCTTCAAGCAGTACCTGGATATGTTCGTCATTGTATGTATCGATGACATTCTAGTGTACTCTAGAAATGAAGAAGAGCATTCCCATCACCTAAGGTTAGCATTACAAACCCTTAGAAATCGCCAGTTATTCGCAAAGTTCAGCAAGTGTGAATTCTGGTTGAGGTCTGTGACTTTCTTGGGTCATGTGATCTCGGGTGAGGGGATACAAGTAGATCCCCATAAAATAGTAGCAATGAAGGATTGGACAGACCTACCTCTCCTACCGAATCAGGAGTTTCCTAGGCTTAGCAAGCTATTACCGACGGTTTGTGGAAGGTTTCTCCTCCATAGCATCCCCTCTGACCAAGTTAATCTAGAATAAGGTGAAATATCAGCGATCGCATGAGTGTGAGAAGAGTTTTCAGGAGTTAAAGACTTAACTCACTACCGCTCCAATTTTAACCCTGCCAGAAGGGACAGATGGGTATGTTGTATATATGACGCCTACAGAGTTGGACTTGGATGCGTTTTGATGCACCCGGGTAAAGTGATAGCCTATGCCTCTATACATCTCAAAGTCCATGAGAAGAACTATTCGACTCATGACTTGGAGCTGGCAGTGGTGGTGTTCGCATTAAAAATATGGAGACACTACTTGTACGGGGCTCACGTAGATGTGTTCATAGATCACAAGAGCCTTCAGTATGTGTTCAGCCAGAAGGACCTAAACCTGCATCAGAGACGATGGTTGGACCTCCGAAAGGATTACGACATGAGTGTGTTGTACCACGCAGGCAAGGCCAATATAGTGGCTGACGCCCTAATCAGACGGTCTATGGGAAGTGTATCTCATATTGAGGAAGGCAAGAGGGAGCTAGCGAAAGAAGTTCACAGACTAGCCCGATTAGGGGTGCAGTTGGTGCATTCAGCTGAAGGTGGCGTGGTAATGCAAAGTGGGTCAAATTCATCCTTGGTAGTATAAGTCAAATCTAGAGAGGATGAGGATCCCATTTTACTTAAACTTAAGGAAGCAGTCATCAGAAAAGAGATAGAAGCTTTCTCCTAAGGGGGAGATGGGGTGCTCCATTACCAGCGCAGGTTGTGTGTACTGGATGTTGGTAAGTTGAGACAGCATATACTGGTCGAGGCACACAGCTCGAGTTACTCTATTCACCCTGGTGCGACTAAAATGTACTGCGACTTGCGGGATATTTACTGGTGGAATGGCATGAAAAGGGATATCGCTGAATTTGTAGCACAGTGTCCGAACTGCCAGCAAGTCAAGGTAGAACACCAGAGACCCGGAGGCATGACTCAAGATATCAGTATACCCACTTGGAAGTGGGAAGAAGTAAATATGGACTTCATTACAGGTCACCTCGGACTCGGCGGCAGCATGACTCGATCTTGGTAGTAGTAGATCGGATGGCTAAGTCAGCTCACTTCCTCCCAGTCAAAACCACAGACTCAGCTGAGGATTATGCTAGACTTTATATTCAGGAGCTAGTCAGACTTCATGGGGTGCCCTTATCCATTATCTCAGACAGAGGTACCCAATTCACCTCTCACTTCTGGAAGTCTTTTCAGAAAGAACTAGGTACCCAGGACAAGCTCAGCACAGCCTTTCACCCGCAGACTGATAGTCAAGATGAGCATACCATTCAGACCCTAGAAGATATGTTGAGGGCGTGTGCAATCGATTTTCAAGGTAATTGGGATGACCATTTGCCTCTTATAGAGTTTGCGTACAACAACAGCTACCATTCCAGCATCCAAATGGCTCCATTTAAAGCATTGTATGGTAGAAGGTGTAGATCGCCTATAGGGTGATTTGACGTTGGTAAAGCTACCTTGATAGGGCCAGATTCAGTGCATGAGGCAATGCAGAAAGTTCAGCTCGTCCGAGAAAGGTTGAAAATGGCTCAGAGCCGTCAAAAATCTTATCCAACATGCGGAGAAGAGATTTGGAGGTTGCAGTTGACGACTGGGAATACCTGAAGATTTCACCCATGCAAGGGGTGATGAGATCTAGGAAAAAGGGAAAGCTCGGTCCATGATATGTGGGACGCTATAAGATTCTGAGACGGATTGGTAAGATGGCCTATGAACTAGAGTTACCTTTAGAACTAGCAGCAGTACAACCAGTTTTCCATGTGTCACTTCTGAAGAAGTGCATCGGTGATCCAACTTCAGTAGTGCCATTGGACAGTGTGGAGATAAAGGATAGTCTCACATATGAGAAGGTATCAATCCAGATCCTTGACCGTCAGGTTCGTAAGCTGAGGAATAAGGAGATAGCTTCAGTCAAGGTGCTTTGGAGAAATCAACAAGTTGAAAGAGCCACATGGGAAGTAGAAGCAGACATGATGGCTAGATACCCTCACTTGTTCCTGTCTAGTTCAGACCCAAAATCAGGTAGTATATCCCTTCTCAGTATTCTACTCAATTCCGTACTCATCAGCCTTATTTAGATTTTCTACGTGCATTCTAGTTGCATCAGCTCTGTTAGTACGGTTAAGTCAGTACGGAGTCAATTACTCCTCCATAAATCATTCATAGCCTCATTTTAGAAATCTCATCTCTTTTCCAAATTTTGTTCTTCATTCAGGGACAAATGATCCCAAGAGGGAGATATTGTAACACCCCGAAACTTTTCTAGACCAAATTCCAACGTTGCATGAAAAACCACAAGAAACCAGAAATTTTTCTGTCTCAGACGACCCAGACAACGGACTGTTGGTAAAACCAACAACCGATTTTAAGGGGTCGTGGTTTGGTCAGCATATTCTTCTCCCAGAAATGAGCTGACCAACGAGCCGTTGGTAGTTCCAATGACCCGTTGTAGGCAACCGTTGTTAGACTTCCAGTGTGGGTTGGGTTTGTTCTAGGGATCAATGAGTGGAATCCATGGCTTGTTTTTAACACCAATGGACCATCCTTTCCACCCTTCATTAGTACCTAGACTTCGGCAGTATAGACAACGAGTGGTTTCAACGACACGTTGTTGCTACCAATGAGTCGTTGTATCACTCATTGTCTTAGGGCCCGAGTTTCCCTCTTCCAGACCACGATAGGAACCAACAGCTCATCGATTCTCCCAATGGAATGTTGGATCCTCCCGTGATTTTAGTCCAATAGGCCCGGATTCAGATTCCAGAACCAACGACAGCTTTCAACGGTCCATTGTTTGAACCAATGGTCCGTCCTGAGATCCGTTGTTTAGGGTCGGGCAGTTTTTAGTTCTTTCTGCCAGGGGTATTTTTGTACTTTCCCAGCCTTTTTAACTTGATACCATGTCGTTTTGGATTCATATAGGAGAGAATTAAAGGGATTAGAACGACCCTTTCCCTTTATTCCTCTCAAATCCCTCAAGAACAGTGCGTAGAAACTCTGATAGAAAGCACAAAGCAGGAGCAAGGGTTAATTTTCTTCTCAGTTCTTCTCAGGGATTTTCACCAGGGTTTCTTCTACAGGTATGTGGAAATTCATAAAGGAGATTGTTCTCCCCGTGCGCCCCCAGAACTCTCTCTCAGTTAACTTTCAGTTCTAACCCTGAAATTACGAAATTTAAGATATTGTTATGGTTCTTGATTAATTCTTGTGGAATTCAAATTTATGTTCATTATAGTTAATTCACACTAGTTTGTGACTAAAATGATGTCTATTCCAGCGAAGTAAGATTTTTAGCCTAACTTTGGAGCAGAAACTAGAATCCTGTGTGGTTGTTTGATTATTATGTCATGCTCTAAAATCCTTCAAAGTCAGGAAATTCCTATAGTATTTGTATGTATCAGAAACTCAGTCTTATTTATAAATTTATTTACTCAGTATCACTCAGGAATGTCAGTTCAGTTTCAGTCAGAGTATTAGAATGTTTTAGTGTTAGTCAGTAATGTCAGCTAATCAGTTTGACTATAGTCTTTTCCCGAGGTGTTAGTGGTGCCTCTCAATTATCAGACCCAGACTCAGATTACAGTTATTTGGTCCATTAGGCGGTCATGACCTTCCAGTTATAGCTCTGACCAGCCCCAATAGACCCAGATCAATTATCAGTTGTTCTCTAGATGGTTACGACGCTTCCAGGTAAGCATCTCTAACCAGTCTTAGAACTCAGTTTCCAAATCTGGTCCAATTAGATGCTCTGGGAACTCACTGATAGTATCCCTAGGTCAGTATAGTCTTGGACCCCAATATCGAGCTATCTGCTTGTCAGCAGTAGTAGTAATAGGATTATCCAATAGGAGTAGGACTTAGCACCAAAACGATCGGGGTTCTAGCGCACCCAGGTTCCATAACTACGTTGCCACTGTAGGTTATATATTTACTTGGACTCATGGCCCCTTTGACAGTGATTCTTACAGTCCATGCATTTTTACCCTGGCAAGATATATTGGGTCCTACTGGTGGGGTGTATACATCGGACTCCACGTCTAGCTCACGTGGTTATATGTCGGTTATAGCCTCTCCCACTAGTCAGTTCAGTTTATTCTCAGATTCTTCAGTCCATATCAGTTCAGGGCAGTATTTCAGACTCAGTATCTCAAACTTAGGGCATGTTTATGAGCATCATCCAGGGTCACTTTTGACCATATCAGTTTTATACCAGTTGTGTTAGTTTTCAGCATTTCAGTTGGTCATTTCATGTTGTATCAGTTCGTACCAGTTCTATCATGTTATTCATTTTTCTCTCACTTACGCAGTACATTAAAAGTACTGATGCATACTTTTATGCTGTATCATTTCATGATACAGCTGCAGGTTCTCAGACTCAGTACCGCTAGACGTTGCAGTTTAGATTCTCCATCTCAATAATTGAAGTGTGAGTCCTCATCATCCGAGGGCATTATTTCTTTCTTTCAGTCATATATTAGTTTCAGTTAGACTTAGAGTTAGCTGGGGGCTTGTCCCAGAAACTCCTTAGGTAGATGGCTTTCAGACAAACAAGATTTTCAGATTTTCCAGTATTATTCAAGTGTTGTGAATTTTATGATTCAGACTTGTCTTTCATAAATGTTTTTATGATCTTATTTTAAAGTTCCGCTATGCATGTTTACTCAGAATGCTAGTGAATGATAGACCAGGGGTTGACTTGGGGTCACTTGTGGCTTTAAGTACCATGTTACGTCCAGGGTGTAGACTCGGGGCATTACACGCTTCTATGAGATTTTAGTCTAGTCTCTAGAACTCTCATGAATAACCAGGCACGCGCATAGCCTTTTAGCGCAAAATCGCATTAAACAGCAAAATTTCAGAGGTTGAAATATGATTTATAAAGTCTCTAATATACAATAAGAATTATTAATTCATAAAAATTTATATTTCATCACTAATTCTGTAAGTTAAATTTTATCGGTCTAAGTGTGGCTAATAGTCTTAAAGACACCAAACTTACTGCATTTTGACATTACAAATCTAGCAAGTTTTTCTTCTATTCGTTACTTTTATTTTTTTAAAATCTTTTTAGATATGTAGGGGATTGTTGCAAGATTTTTTTAAATATTTAAAAAGTTTTTTAAATAGAAAATGGCTCACCTAACGCTACGAGGATAAGAGTCTTAATTAGGTGTCATTATTTAGTA